>PITA01033056.1:0-13180 GCA_004023965.1 Spilogale gracilis | reverse complement strand
GGACGGTTGAGTGTGGCTGCGGAGGTCAGGACAGTCAGAGCAACCTGTACGGCAACGTTTCTGCAGGGCAGGGGAGCCCGCGAGACAGCCAGAACGCCACACCGGAGGGCCTGTAGTCACTGCGCCGCCCGTATTGATCGGGATAACAGGCATGGAGATGAAGGCCGAGGAGCCGACTAGGCACGTGGGGCAGGCTTGTTTTTTTGAGCGGTTTATTGAACTATCTACATGGTCTCAGGCGATTCTAGCTGGACCCTTGGAAACTGGAGGAACCTCGGGGGAGTAAAGATGCAACGAGACCTTGGTGGGAGAGAGATTTCCCTTGGATCGAAGTGATTTGTGGTGAGAAAACACACACACAGTTTGGGTCAAAAAGCATCAAAAGAGATTAAAAGTTAAAGCAGCGCTCACGAGTGACTGATCGGTCCACGATCTGAAAGTGATGGAGTCCTGAAAAATAGCCCCCTGATGACTTGAGCATCACAAACACGAGTCTGCGATCGTTGAAGGGAATGCACTGGACGAATCCTAAGACGGCCTGACCGTCAGGGCCCTTTTCAGGAACATCTGTACATCGATGTAAGTCTCCCTAAGTGCTACGGACCATATTCTACCACCCACATATTCAGCCATGAAGGTCACGGCTATTCAGTGTCAATCAGATTTCCCCGTGGACAGAGCTCATAGGCACGACGGGTTTTTAAAGGACATACTGCCACCCTTCTGAAAAAGCTCAGTGGGCAGCAAAAGTGATGAGGCCTTTTGCATTTTAGCTTTTCAGATACTGGGACCACGGGATAGTCTGAGCAGCCACGGGTCAAAGACGGCCTCGCGTACCTGCAGGACAAACAGCTTCTCGAGCTCAGGTTCACGGGCACCAGGCGACGGAGAACGGTCCACGTGAACGTCACCCTCCCCTGGATGGAAGCAGCGTCCCTGTGCTCGAGCCTGGGGCTCTCGGGGGGTTTCCCCTTGCGGGAATGGCTTCCTCCTCTGCCAAAGAGAGGCTCCTGGTTATCCTGCTACGTTCCAATGAGAAGCCCCCACGTTCGCGCGTGGAGGGTGCTCCCGGGACGCCTCGCGGCACGGGAAGTCCTGGAGGATCAAGTAAAAACACTGATTCGAGGACATCAGAGACCACACAGTACCAGGAATGCTTCATTTGCACACGAAATTTCTCTTTTCAGATGGCTGAGGGGGGGACAGGGGACCCGTCCAAACGTGTCAGTTTGTTTCGGCATCAGCCTTGGAAACTTACCTTGCCTTGGAGCCTTGTTTGTTCACCAGCGTGGGTGGTCATGGTCCCTGCAGAGCCCGGTGCTCTGACTCCTCCTCCCGGAACACGCTGCAAAGCACCACAGCCCAAGCGCCTCCAGCCTTGATGTGCTTGCCCCTCCACGCGGGGGTGTGGGAGCCTCAGCCGTTGGGTGTCTGTCCTCAGCTCTGTTCGGGGATCTAGGATGGAGTCCCACGGGGCGCTCTCTGCTGGGGCAGGGGTGTGTCTGCTTCCCCTCTCTGCTTCTCTCTCCAATACAATCTTAAACTGCGCGTGGACATTTTGTAATCATTCAAAGGAGTTCAATCTACCTTCGAAATTTCAGACTATGTTCTGACACGAGTTCCTGAACCTGACCCTAAGCTCACAGGTCTTACGAATCACCTCCCCTCGGGCCTGTTAGGAGGCGACTGGAAACACGGGCATGCGCTCCTCCCATCCAAACGTAGTCATTGATTCTGATCAAACTGGAGGCAAATTCTCTATAATCACAATTTCTGAATGATCATCTTGAGTTAGAGACCTCTCCAGTCTAGTATTTCGATCACAGAGTCGGACGATAGAAAGCAGAGGCCGGGACCCTCTGAAGCGTCTAAGAGACCTCTAATGATCACACGAAGCTCCCTGCATCCTGCAGCAAGAGCCCAGAACCTCAGACCACGGCCCAGAAATCCGCATCCCGGATGTCTGGGCGGGGAGCGCAGAGGCCGGGGCTAAGCACACACCGTGTTCTGTGGTATCGGCTGAACTCAAATGTTTCTGTTCTCACTGGTAACAGCTGTCGGGCCCACAGCTATGTCCGACTCCCCGCACGCGGGGGCCTGAGTCAGGGACGGATGGAGCTCAGGGTCAGTGGGGCCATGGCTCTGACTGAGAAGGAGGCTGGGGAGTCTGGTTAGGGGCCAGGCCAGGTCCAGGAAGGCATCCCTCGCTGCCCTTTTCTCCTGGGATTCTACGCAGCAGGACCTGGGGAGGCTTTGCAACAGATGTGGACCCCACAGCCCAGGCCGGGGTGCAGGCCCGCAGAGAAACGAGGCTCACAGCAAGAGAAGCAGACGCCAATGCAGGGAGGTCGTGCTCAAGTCCAAGAGCTCATCACATGGACCCTTGACAGACGGTTCTTTCCGAAGTTAACAGTCCAGATATAGTGGCAGCACGTTACCAGCGTCCCAATGACCTGACGCATCACGTACTATCTAGAAACGCTGCAGATGGACAGCGAGTACGGGGCGGGGGTCCAGCGGACGGCGGGACTCGGGCGTCTGTGCACACGGTGACCTCACAGCTCCACGGCGGGACTCGGGTGTCTGTGCACACGGTGACCTCACAGCTCCACGGTGTCTGGGCGCTCAGAGCACCTTCCCACACCTAATCCCAGATATACTCGCTCCTAAATAATTGTAGTGTTATTTCCTTAGAGGAGCCCCCACCCATTTACAGCGTTCTGTCTCCCTAAGACCAGGACCCACCCTTTAGACGTGCCGGGTGATTGTGAAATACAGGACGTAAACGGTGACTTGAAAACCAAGGAACAGAACGAGGGTCGGCAACACTGGCCTGCCCCGATCAGGCCTCCCGCTGCAGTGGCGAACGGAAGGTCAGTGGAGGACGGCTCGGCCACTGTGTGTGCATGCCTGGGCCTGGGCCCTCCCCTCAAGGCCAGAGCTGAGTCCCCGGGCCCGAGAGCGACCCCGGCAAGGCCTAGCCTCTTCTCCATTTTGGCCAGTTTTCTGAGAAAGCTTACTCACCTCGTGACAGAGGAGGACACGACCACTGCCTACGTGCGGGCCCTCGCTTCCGGGAAGTCCGCTAAGGTTTTTAAAATAATGCTTAAAATAAATAATAAATGAGCACCGTGCTTTATAGCCATGCCTCCCCGCACCTCCGATTTCTCTGAAGAGAAAAACAAGCAGACACCCGAGCACCGACTGGAAGCTGGTGAGTTGGTCCTCCCCCCAGCATACGTCAGGGTCCTCAGACTGCTGCCAGTGTAGACCAAGAAATCACACACTGCCTTGTACTGAAAGGTCTTTCATTTCCAATCCATATGCATTTTTCTTGTCCAGTAAAACAATTTTATGGATTAAAACTCATTTTGCATTTTGTGAATGCAGCCTGAAATCGAGGATGCACATGTGTACACTGTGAGTCTATTTCTTAGCTCCAGTCCATGATACGCCTCAGGGGTGAACCATGTTACAACACTGTGAACTTCAGGCTTGAAACACTTCACTGTTTCCAACTCCTAAAATTCCCAACCAAGTCTCTGACGGTTTGTTCAGGAGAAAAGAATTTTCTGTGACCAAAACATGTGTAAACATCTGACAAACGTGGCCCATTGTCCACATACACTCCCACATGCGGCTGTCCTAAGATCTTTCTTTATTGCTCCTGGAAATAGAGAAAAAGATCCCTCCAAAGTGGGTCCCTAATCACCCCAGGGCTGGGCGTTTCTTGCCTTCCAGATGCTTTAATAAAGGGTTGCTCCTCTCCGGCAGAAGCAGCTTTTGCACTTGATACTGAAGCCATAATTAACACAGAAAAAAATAGCCCTGCCATAAAGAGGAAAAAGCAGCAGAGGAGGGGAAAAAGAGTTCTTCCTTACGCTGAGTTTTGGCGAAATGGAAAGCAGAGTTTTTCAGAGCCGTTCTCCGCTCGTTAGAGGACAGTTTGGCAGCAAGCCTGCCCCACGTCCGTGTGACCTTCACTCGGAGGCAAGCATGCTGGTTTGCTGAAGGTCCCATCACCACCATCTCAGGGCGACAGGAACCCTTTTACACAGCCTCCCGCACGTGCTGGGCGTTCGGAGAAGGATGGCTCGGCCTCACAAGCAGTCTCGCTCGAGCAAGTTCTCCTGTTCTGACCTGCGGTCGGTCCTTCTAGAAGCTCCCACGACAGAACCTCTCGTCTCCTTTCTCTGGGAGTAAGCCTAGATGGGGGCCCACAGGCGGACACGGTGGAGACTCGGGATCAAGGACGTGTCTTTTCTCCACTATTTCCGGAAGTTGCTGTGGCCTGATCCACATGGGTCAGGACACAAGTGAGATCACACAGCAGTGCACTCACGCTCGAGGGAGCTGCTAGGGAAGAGCCGACCAAGAAACAAGATGCGCGGTATCTCTGAACAATATCCTGGCCTTCTGGGGAAAACGGTAGAGTATGAGGACCCCACGCTGCCCTCATCCCACGGATGCACCTGAATGTCGAGTCAGGGCACCCCCCCAGAGAGCACCTGAAGGCTGGCAGAGCGGGCAGTGCGGGGCTGCAGGGGGAGAGGAGGCCACACGGAGGAGGAGAGGAAGGGCAGACACAGCGGGAGCTACATGCTCTCGGGACGCCCTGGCGGAGGGGCTCTGCGGGCGCCCTGAGCCGGGGGGAGGAGACCCCAGCCCAGCCATGCAGACTGTGCACTGCGAAGATGCATCCCCATTCACATCTGGCTTTGAAAACCAGAGGGGCTTCACTGCAGCTCTGAAGATGCGTGGGGCTTGACACCTGCAATTTTAAAGATCAGCAGGCTCAGCCCCGGGAGCCCGAGAGAGCAACAGGACAGGGAGTGCTCGTGCTTAAAAAAGAGACAGCACAACAAACAGCCCTCATGAGATACGGCACAGAAAGAGCAGTGGGAAGACCCCCACCGGCAGACAGGAGGGACACTTGTTCGCTAACCTCAGAGCATGTGCTGCGGGGACAGGGATCTTTGGGAGACCTCTCCCAGAAGCCAAGAGCTGGCTGGCCGCTTCTCCCTGCCGCACCTCCCGGCCTCGATCTACTGACACTGGGGAAGCCAGCTCAGTGGGTACTCTCCGCATCGCTACCAGCACCCCTCCTGCCTCCTAACCCTTGCTAGCGCGGCCCACCCAGCCCCTGGACTCTTCTATGGCTCCCCCCACCCAAAGCAGCCTGCCCCAGGCCCCAGCAGCAGCACGGACCTTGAAGGGACCCTTCTCTGGACTCCCTCCCTCCAGCACTGCAGAAGGAGTCGCCTCAACCAGCTCCCCGTCTCCTCCCACAACAGACCTGCACAAGTCTTGCAACACCACAGACTCTGCCTTTGCAATCTCCTGCGGACCCGGCCCCCGAGCCCATGACCTCGGTGGGAGTGCATGCAGAGCTGTGCCGCAAGCCCGGCTGGGTGCAAGCCACAGCCAGGACCGCTCTGAAGTGACCCGAGCCTTAAGCAGGGGGAGTGTCGGCCCACACGGCAGTGGGCTGGGGGCACACACCTGCTGGGACGGGCTGCACCCCGAGTGGAAGCCTCCTGGGACAACACAAGGAAAGCATGCCACAGTTCAGTGGGACCGTAGCTCGCAGCTCTGGTAAGCGTCTGGTCTGACACAAGCCCAGGGCTTCCCCAGACAGGCCCCTTAACAACGTAAGGACCAGACCTTGCCTATCCCTGCCGGAGAGAGCCATCGCAGATGACGGACTCAAGGAAAAAGCAGCTTAGCCAAAGCTCAGCCAAAAGAGTAGGATACAAACAACAAACCTACGAGACGCTCCTGAAGCCCCAGGTTCGGGTGAACGAGGGACAGTACGCCATGGAGCACCAGAGGACCTCGTCCTCCTAAGGCCACTACTCTTAACCACAGAACATGCAGCGGACTTTCCTAACACATAGAAACAGACACAGAAATATATAGAAATTCATTGCATTTCTGTACACTAGTAGAAGAGAAATTAAGAAATTAAGTAAAAAGAGAAATTAAGTAAATAGTCTCACTTATAACTACTGCAAGAAGGCATAAAATGCCCAGGGATAAACTTAAGCAAGGAGGTCAAAAACCTGTACTCTGAAAGCTATGAGACACTAGTGAAAGAGACTGAGGATGACACAAATAGGAAGGTCGTCTATGCTCGCGGATGGGACTATGAAGACGTCTGTACTACCTGAAGCGATCTACAGACTTAATGGAATCCCGATCAAACTACAAACAGCACGTTTTTTCTTTTTAGAGAACTAGAAGAATCCTAAAATTTTTACTTGAATCAGAAAGAAATCCAAATGCCAAAGCAATCTTGAAAAAGAAACTGGAGGGATCACAATTCCAGATTCCAAGTTCTACCAAAAGCTACAGTAATCAGAACAGTCCCGTGTTAGCGCAAAAACAGACACATCGACAGAACAGAATGAAGAGCCCAGAAGTAAATCCACAATTTATACAACAGGAAAAAGTCTCAACAGTGCTGGAAAACTGGACAGCCACATGCCAAAGAAGGACACAGGACCATTTTCTTACACCACACACAAAAATAAACTCCTGACCATACAAATCCTAGAAGAGAGCACAGGCAGTAATTTCTGATGTTCATGATGAATTCTTTCTAGGCATGTCTGCTGGAGCAAAGAAAATAGAAGCAAAAATAACTATTGGTACTACACCAAATTAAGTTTCTGCACAGAGAAGGAAACCATCAACAGAACTAGAGGACAACCTATGGAACGGGAGAAGATATTTGTAGAAGACATAGTACCCAAGATACATAAGGAACTTACAGGCAGAAGACTTCAACAGATGTCTCCCCAAAGACGACATCCCGATGGTCAAAAGACACATAAGAAGATGCTCTGTGTCACTCATCAGGGACATGTGAGTCACGACTCCGGTGAGATGTCACCTCACACCTGTCAGAATGCCGAAAATAAAAAACAAGAAACAACAAGTGTCAGTGAGGATGCAGAGAAAGGGCACCCTCTTGCACTGTTGATGGGAATGCCAACTGGAGCAGCCACTCTGGAAGACAGTTTGGAGGGTCCTCAGGAAGTTAAAAATAGAGCTACCCTATGACCCAGCAATTGCACTACTGGGTGTTTACCTCCAAAATATAAAAACCCTGATTCACAGGTGTGCCTACACCTATATATTTATTGCAGCATTACTTGCAATAACCAAAGTCTGGAAGCAATCCAGTTGTCCAGTAGATGGACATGTATGTATTATCTGTACATGCATATGCATCATGTGTGCATGTATCAGATGTGAAAGCTGTGTAATGCATGTGTATATAACGGAGGACTACTCAGCCATAAAAAGAATGAAATCCTGCTGTTTGCAATGACATGGATGGATCTGGAGGGTATAATGCTAAGTTAGAGAAAAATACCATGATTTCAGTTATGTGGAATTAAGAAAACAAAACAAAAGACGGACTCTTAACTACAGACAATGAGCAGGTAGTTGACAGAGGGAAGAAGGGTGGGGGAGCGGGTACAGCAGGTGAAGGGGTCTAAGAGCATGAGCACTGAGGAACATCTACGGTGTCGAACCCCGGCATTGTACTCCTGAAACAAAACGCCGCAGTAACCATACTGAAATGCAAAACAAAAACAAAAACAAAAACAAAAACAAAAAACACAAAAAAACAAACCTAAAGAAAATGAAAAGTATCTTGAAGGACATTTGTATTTATTGCCAAAGGTAGTTAATATAGGTCAGCCTTTTCATGACTAAGAACCACATGAGTCAGTATAAGAAGGCTCTTTCAAATATGCTAATATAAAACATACTAGGTAACTATCACTTTAGGTAACCATCCAACTCTGGATAGTCCTAAACTCCTGTCTTGAGAAAAAAGATATTAAACCCTAATCCTATTTCTTCTTGGTAATACTGAATAAACAGTAGTTTGTGCTATTAACATGTAACGCAACCTAGAAATCTTCTTGGAATAAAGTTTTGCTCGGCTGTTTCTAAGCTATCAGTAACATTCATTCACTTTGCTTATCTTCCCTTTAGGCAGTAATGTTGAATCAGGACTAAAACCAGAACAAAATCACATCTTAAAATGGGCCAGGTCTCCGGAACATCAGGATCACGCATGAAATTAACCAGACTTCTACCTCTGAAAATTCCAACAGACATTACTTTGTAGAATGTCAGATAACAGTACGCCTTTAATTTTATTTAATTTAATTTATTTAATTTACACATGGTCCCAAAACAAGAGCTATTGGCTTTCCTCCAACATAGGGGCAGAAACTTTCTTATTAGTGTTTGTCGATCAAAGACTCTCCATCTCCATCAGCTGGTCCTACCGCGTGTGCCAGCACCGTTGTGTGAAATGACACATGTGGAGTCGTTATGCATTTTGGCTTTCCAAAATGTAAAATGTCACTGTAGGTTTGTCCATTAATAATGGAACTCCGGCTGTCCTGTTTCCGAACACTTTCACGTGTTCTCCCGGAGCTGCTTCTGATCAGCAAGCTTCAGCCTTGTAACATGGAGATAGGTGATTTTGCCTGAGAAGAGCATCATGGCAGCTTTCCCTCTTCGGCATGTGTTTCTCCCTCCAAGTGGCTGAAATGGAAAGAAAAGGTCTTTGGGAGCTTGTCTCTTTCCATGTAACCCTACCTAGTGACACCGTTTGGGGCTGGCTTCCTCCATGAGGGATGTGGACTCAGATCCTGGAGGACACACGAAGATGGGCCTTGGGCTGAAGCGTCATCTCTCCAGTTGGCCTGCAAACGGGACCCCACACAGGGAGGTTGGGGAAGCCCGAAGAAACAGGCTCCTCCAAGCAGGTGTAATAAGCCAGGGCACTTGCATAGGATGCTGTCCTGGGCAGCAGCAAGAAGAGTATCTCTCTGCCTCTCCATGCCAGAATCTCAGACAATCCCATGGGGACCTTAAGGGGGGTTGGGCCCACATCCTACCATCCACGTGGCCTTAACAGCACATCACTCTCTCGAGACTGCATCCTTGGAACAGCTCTAGCCATGGGAATGGTGGGCAGCACATCCCACCAGTGAGCTCCCAAACTCCATCCCTAGTGACCGGCTCCTACAATTTCACACCCCCACTCCCTCCTCTTCTTCAGTGATCTCCCTGTGCTATGGCAAGAGTTCTTACTAGCTCAGAGGTCATTTGTTTGACAGTTGTGTGGCCCCATCAAAGACAGAGGTCACAACAATATGGGCACAGGCAAGAGAAAATACAGATCAAGAGAGTGACTCCCCAAAATAAGGAATTCCCTTCCCACCAATGGCTCCAGGAGCAAAATCATGAATTTACTGAGTCCCCTGAGCTCACATTGACCATGGTACTCATTTGTGTCCTCATGTGATTTACTAAAGTTACATGAGACCCGTCAGGTATGAACACGGTATTGCACCTGAATAGCACAGGTGCTCTTTATGAAGCATGGTCCTAGCCAAGCCTGTCCTGTTTTGGAGGACAGCTTTTCTCTTAGAGACATCAGGGTTCAGGAACAACAGGCTTTGTCAGCCACACTTTCTGGCTTACTGAGGGAATTTGGTAAGCATTTCCACGTGTGCTATAATGTCCAGGCCAGTGGGGGAACAAATATGGTGGCCAAACGATCAGAGGAATGAAGAAGCAGAATGTCCTCACCTGGCCTTGTGGAGAGGAAGGTTGGCAGCTTTAGGAACTGGACCATGTTGTATGTATCATAGACGCTAGCTGGGGGAGGAAGCACCGTGAGGTGTGGGGAGACTGGGGACACGATGCTCCAGACCGGGAGCCCTGCACCTTCGTCCCTCTTTTGATGTGCACATTCCATTCCAGACACGGCACCTTCCCGCAGGCCCAGCTTGCAGGACCGTGGGATCTCAGGAGAGACGATGGTTTCCCCTCACTTAAGGGTGCGAAGTAACTCACCCAGCCCAGGAGACCTCCCATTGCAAAAGCTGATGCCTTTCCCAGCTGGGATGGGGCTTGCTGTTCTCAGCAGCACGGAAGGTCAGTCCACGGTTTCCTCCACCTTCCATACCTCACGGTACTGGGTGCCTAGCAGGGGTCCCCGCCTGGCCTGTGGGGCAATAGCCCTCATACCTGATCATTCAAATACACCGAAGTCTGAAATTGTTGGTTAGCTCACTCCACCAACATGGTTTTGCATACTAATAATTTGATCGGCTGCTCTAGTGTTCAGTTTTCCTTGCCTTTACCCCTGGAGTTATAGGGAAGTGGGAACTCTCATCCAATGTCCTGTTCTCAAGGCCTATTTAGAATCCTCACTTGGAGGAAGAGAAGCAATACAGTCAATCTGTCAGCTCCTCACTGGCTAGGAAGCCCAGGGCATGGTCCTGGGCTGCAGGGGGCTTTGTGGAGAACGCACAGGACATGGTGATGCTGCATTAACCCAGTCACTATACTTCAAGGCAACCTGTTGGCACCCTTGGCAACGTGCCATCCTACCTGAGTGCCATGGTGATGGCTCTTTCTATGCACCCAACCTGCTTCATCTACCAAAGGATCAGTAGGTAGGGCTGGGACCTGAGCTAGGGCTTCAGGTCCCAAATGCTGAGGGGGAGTCAGTGCCTTAGGAACCAGAAAGAAGGCAGGGAGAGTGCCTCAGGCTCTTGGAGCTGGACCCAAGTGTCCTTCCACACAAGTCCTGGTCCCACAAGGGCGGATTCATGATTATCCAGCCCTCTGGTTCCCATTGTCTAGGACATAGGGTGCATCCCCGTAGAGCAGCCCTGCTGTCGGACAGGGCGAGGGCCAGCAGCCAGGGCTCAGGGGTGACCACCGGCCAGTGCACTCTGAACTCAGCCCCCTGGTTGCTGCGTTGGCTGCTGTGTGAGAGACCCTGCCTGGAGGAGGGCTGAGGACAGCACTAGGAGCTAGTGTTCTTCAGGGGCACCTCAGCTTGTTGTCCCCTTCAGAGCTGGGACCAAAGTCCCAGGGGCATGCTCTCCTTCTCTTGTCTCTGCCCCAGTGCCTGACTCCCACCTTCCAGAGTCAGAGACACCTCTACTGCGGACGGCAGCCCTGCTTAGGAGATGCCCAGAGCCTTCATCTGTGTCACCAGTACGTTTGTCTTCTGACCGCCAGCCCCACATGCGCCCCCTCTTTCCCAGACAGCACGAGGGACAGGAACACTGTGCCATGTGGGGAAGTCCTCCAAAGCCCCCAAATCCTTACAAAGACGATCTCTTATGTTCTTAAGGGTTGGATAAACCTGCACCTTATAGACGACACTCAAAACCTTACAACAGAGCATGCACCTTCGATTTTCCATGGTTTACGGCCCATCCTCTCCCTCACAGATGCTCCAGGAAAGCCCACAGGGTGTCCCTGCAGCAGGGGCAAATGCACACATGGACAGTATACTGTGTAATGGGGCCCATTTCACTGACATGCAGGAGAAGACGGGCAGCATTGGCACTCCCACCCCGGGACACAGGGTGGGACTCGCAGGCAGCCCGAGGGTGGGGGAGAGCTCTGCAAGGGACGCTGCCGTGCCTCCCCCAGAAGGCATCAGGCACCTCCTCGAAGATGAAGTTATTCTGGGGACACTTTAGTGAATGAACCAAACTGTAAGGCACGAAACCTAATGTCCTGTACATGGACACTTGGCCATTTCAGTGACACGACCGAGAGGGAGAATGAGGACTAGTACAGACCAGGACATCGATTTTTAGAGATTTAATGCAAGTAGAACCTAAAAAAAGTTTAACATTTCTTACTTGACAATGCTTCTCATGTAGTTTAATAAACATAATTATAGCTTTTCTATCTCCTATAATGAGATAATACATCTTTCCCGACATTCTAGGGATCTTGTGGAAAAATCCCAAAGTTAGCTCGAGGTCAACAGCACTTCATTTTGAAGTTTGTGTTTTTTGTTGTTTTTTTTTAATGTATAGAAAGTATGAAAAGGTTTTAAAACACTGGACTAAATAGAATCTGTTTAACCAAAATGACAAAACTTCCCAGGCAAATAGAGTTACTTTAGGTAAAAAGCAATGGACCTTTTTAATAAACACCACTTTCAGTAAGTAGGGTTTCAGTCAAGGCAGCAGGAAGCACCTAAAGTACGAGGGCGTGAGCTCACTTCTATGTAGATTACTTGAAAGGTAAAAAAAAAAAAAAAAAGCCATTTACCTTCTCAAGAACACGCCAACCGTCCAAGAAAACGTTGTCTTTTCAGCAGATGAAAACTTTTAATCACAGCACTGACAGTGAAGTTGTTTTTTCTTTAGGCCAATTACATAGAGGCCCCTTCGACACAGGATTTTTGTCCTACCCCCTCGAGGTGGAAAACTGCATGTATACGACACACAGAGACGTACCTCCGCTGACCCCACAACTGTCACCCCGCGTGGTCAGCCATGAATCGGCCACAATATGGAAGACTCATTAGTTTACGAGCAGTTGGATCCTAATTGCATTCCTGGCAGACGGAACAAGTTACCCATTCGAACGGCTGAAACGTCGTGACGGGGGAGAAGACCGCCGGGAATGTTATCTGCCCCCGCCCAGGGCTGTGGCCAAGGCCGTGGCCGGGTCCCCATGCCGTCCGGGTGTCAGGACGCTGCTGGGCCTCTCTGCCCTTCAGTCGCTGGCAACCTTGGGCAAGGTCTCCATTGCCTGCAGTCTGTTCCCTCCTCAGCGTTTTTGGGGCCTATTTCTCTGTCAGGTGACAAACCATGAGAGACGCTGGACTCTGGTACACCAACAGGGTTGCTAGACAGAAGAGGGGAGTGGGGACGAGGGGGTAGCTGGGTGACAGGCATGAAGGAGGGCACATGATGGAATGAGCACTGGGTGTTGTATATGACTGATGAGTCACTAAATTCTACCTCTGACCCTGAAAACACCTGTCAACTTGAATTTAAACAAGGATGTTAGTTTAGAAAAGTTTGGGCTAATTACTGTTCCAACTTTCCCTCATATCAGGGGTGGGACAGCGTGGGGCATGGTTTCCACTTCCTTCCAGCCTGCACAATTCCTCCCCTCCGCCCTCTCTCTTGGGGATTCCACCCCCCAATGCCCCGGTCAGGCTCTGCCGTGAACACCCAGCACCTCCACACCAGGACCTTCAACACCTCCACACCGTGACCTTCAACCCCTCCACACCGTGACCTTCAACACCTCCACACCGTGACCTTCAACCCCTCCACACCAGGACCTCCAACCCCTCCATACCGTGACCTCC
>PITA01033055.1:0-13206 GCA_004023965.1 Spilogale gracilis | reverse complement strand
GCGGACTACATATTTACCGTGTGCATGAAACACGGGAAGGGAATCAACCAGCTTGTTAGGAGCGGGTTCTCCTTTACTGGCAGGATGCCCATGTATTATTAGACTTTTCTCCCCTCGTATAACTGTGCAAATACTCTAAAGTGGGACTGTGTTATTTTTATATACAGAAAATAGCTTTTTACGATAATAATCCAGTGTCTGCAAAGAACCTCACATAGCATGTCCTTACATACTGTCATCATCGATGGTCACCCCAGGTTGGAATCCCCTTCACTGCAGCTGGTGTCTAATCTTTCATGATTTGGACACCAACTCTGACGGGTGCTCCCCCCTCCACCTCCCCCAGCACCAAGCAGTGCTCCCACACCAGCTAGGGTCCTCCAATTCAATGTGATCCTGACCCAGTCCACCAGGAGAGGGCATCGGAATCCCCAGGCGAGGGGCTGGGTCCCCCAGGACTGCCCCCCCATGGGACAGTGGCAGGTGCAGGCTGTCTCAGGAGCTTCTGACCCACTGGCTGTAGGTCCCAGGCTCCCTTCTTCAGCAGCTCCCAGGACTCAGAGGAACCCTTACTGACCAGGTAAATGACCGAACTCGGGATCAGGCAGATGCAGGAGACACACAGGGCGGGGTGTGTGGGGAAGGACGCAGGGCTTCATGTCCTCTTTGGGCACCACTCGCCCTGAATCCCCACAGGCTCACCTACCTGCAAGCTCTCCAAGACCCATTCTTTGGGGTTTTGCTGGAGGCCTCATGACAGAGGTAAGACTGAGGACATCCTTGGCCATTGGTAACTGAAGTTAAACTCCAGCCCCTTTGCCTTCCAGGGAGATGTTGGGGTGAGGTTTGGGTGACCCAGGTGCTTTCTAAAAGTCACCTCATTAACATAAGAAAAGTCACCATAAGGAAATTCTCAGGGTTTTAGGAGCCCCGTGCCAGGAACAGAGATGAAGCCCAAATACATATTTCTTATTATAAAGCACGACATCACACCCTCTGTGCAAAGAATGAGCACTGGGAAGAAAGTAGCCTCCTGTAATCCAGGGAGGGTAAGGGGAGGTGACACAGCCCAGGACCTCAGCCCAGGTGGCTCGCATGCCCCAGGCCCAGGAGGCAGAGCCAACCATGCTAGCTAACCTCTGCTCCAAGCCCAAACAACGGACTCGGAACCAGAGCTGTGCCTGTCCTGCCTGGAGGCCCCCGAGATCTCCAGGCCAAGGGGTTCACAGCTCCACCAAGCAGCAGTTAGATGTGAGCATCAGACAAACCTTCCGGGCGGCGACCGGTCACAGGAGCCCGCATCGCCGGGCCTTACCTGTTGCGTGCGCTGGACGCCAGGCGCTGGCACAGCACGGTGGTGGTGGCGTGCTTCCCGCCATTCCCCATCTCCTGCTTCACGTCCCACTGCCGCGGCTCACTGGTCCGGGTCCCCAAGATGTTCACCCCCTTCTTCACCTTGGCTCTGCGGGCATGAAGACAGGTGAGAGAGAGCCGGAGCGTTAAAGACCTGGCTTCGCCGGGGTGCCCGTGCTCCACTGCCCCGCAATCGCCCCTGCTCGTCCATCGTCTGCGTTTCCGTGGCCTGTGCAGAGATGGGTGGAGGGCCCCAGGCGGGAAGGGCCTCTGGGCACCCCTACCCCGAGAAGCAACCCCGTGAAGCATTCAAGGGGAGCATCAGCCCGCCTCGGTCAGTCGCTCTAATTCAGGGCAGGCGTAGTGTCTTGCAGGGCCACGTGCCTGTGTCAGGAGACGTTTCTTGTTGTCACTACCTGGAAGCGGGGGTGCTGTCTGCTGGGGAGAAGCCAAGGATGCAGCAGCCCCCCTACCATGCCTGGCCCGGCCCCCGCAACACAGGCTCATCGGTAGGGCTGAGCCTTACGCTCTGGTTTTGCTGTTCTGTCACTGTGTGGCTTTCGGCGAACTATAACCTCTCTGTGCTCCGAGTCGCCCTCTGTAATCAACCTGCTCACAGAGCTGAACGATAGAACATGTGCACACATAAAGAGATTAAAGCAGTGTGAGGTGTACAGCAAGCACTTGATAAGTGTGTTAGGACTCTGTTCCCACAACCTGCTTCCTGTGACCGCCTGGCCTCCTCCGCCGGGCAGGCTCGGCCCCAGGGCACTCAAGTCAGGATGTGGGAAAAACAAAGCTCTTCTCTGGGACCGGCGTTCTGGTCGTGGCTCAGCCTCAGTGTTCTCGTCAGCATACCCGTGGGACGAACATTAGGTGGGACACAGAGGGCCACCTGTCCTCTGCCCTGAGTCCCACACCCAGGAGGACATGAGTGCCATCTGGAAAAACGAGGTGGGGAGAGGGTTTGAACAGGCACCACGGATTCTGGAACCTGGGAGACAATGCGGGAACGAGACTTGTATATGCGGCCACCTGTGGTCAGCAGGAAGAGTGAGAGCCTGCAGGGCTGATGCTGTGGTCGCCTATCCCCGGGACCGGTGGTCCCAGCCCCATCCCGGGAGTGGATGAGGAAAGAACAAGGAGGATTCGCGGAGTCTCCTGATGAAGCAGCCGGATACAAGGGTTCTCCCCTTTCCTACCCAGCATGGCGAGTGCAGAACCCCATCTTGGGGCTGGGGGACCCCTGGAGTGGAGCGTGGGGTTGCCACGCTACAAACAGACAGACATGTGGCCCTATGCAAAGTGATCATTGAGATTCTGAGGGAAGGCAGCCTCTGGGGACAGCAGGGTCCCCGCAAGCAGGAGAGCCTGGCCATGCCCTGTGGAAAAGGACATTTTCCTAAGGAATGGGATGAATGGCGGGATGAATGCTCCGATCCAGGAGATCTAGATAGTCAGCCAAGAGTTTGGGAATAAACAAGAGCTCCATACACAAGAAACGAAGGAAAGAATAAAACTGTATTGGTTTTTAATTCTGAAGATAAGAAATCATCGTTCCAAAGGGGCAACGTGATCATCATTTCATGCTTGGTTTTACTGAGATTAGCACACATACCTCTACTATTTTAAACACTGAGTATCAATCAAGACAAGATACATTAACTCTATTGGAACACAGAGACATAGAAAGGAATGCCCTTAGGTGGGGGAAAGAGTTACATTATGTCCTTCACTGTGGGAAACTTGTAGATGTTGCCTACGTAAAACAAACACCAAAATAGGAAGATATATCCATGTCATTATGCTGGTCAGTGATGTAGACATGAATAGCAGACAAGGGAAGAATCTTGCCTCTCGAAAGAAAAATACTGCATTTTTTTTTCAAGTAACTTTTTATTTGTGGAATAGTGTGATCACTTGAGATTAAGAGGAGGTCATATAAGCAAGCCACCCACCCCAGAGTTCTCGTGAACCCAGCTCCCCAGGAATCCTAAGGATCACATCTTCCTGAACTCAGGCAGAGACCTCACTTAGACCTCACGCGGGGGCCCAGGCACCTGTCTTTCGTGCGCAGTTCTGGAAGTGAGTCGGTCTGAGAGCCACCACCATGGCCAGAATACAACGCAACAAGGCAAAGCCCAGAAAACTCATGTTTTGTCCTGTGCTCGCCAACAAGCCCTGCGTAACTATTCGAGTATATGCAGAGTTATAGGTTAGAGAGAGACACGGACACTGGCGCGCACGTGGATGCACGCACCCGTGCCCCCCACTTACCTCCTGGAGTGGAGGAGGTAAATCCTCATGAATAGTTAGAAAACTGGAAGAACACAGCCCAGACAGCCTGTCTGCCAGGGGTCACTGCGAGGAAACACGATGAAGGAAGGGTTGACAAGACACACGTCCACTCTCAAAGTTAGGGTGTCCCCGTCTGCATCAACCCCCCCACAAAGCAGCAAGAGGCACTTCTTTAGAACCTTCTCCCAAGTCTTGCATTCAAATGATGAGCTGAACATGCTGTCCCCTTGGCCACAAGGAACCAAGGGCATGACTGAGGGACAGACATGACAAAGGGATTAGTACCCAAAGCCCCCATTTGTCCTAAGACAGGGATATCCGTGCCCCGTTGGTCGCTTACCGGGGACACCGGCTACCCTTACTGCCTATAAGATGTGACATGCCTCATGAAATGTGCCTTTGCTTGAAACCCCATTCTGATGCATTTGGATTTCACTCAAGACTCCAGGTTTCACTGAAGCTACACATTGTTCTTTTCACTTAACAGTTCACACAAATCAGAGGATTCTTGCTGACTGGTGCTGCGGTGAGTGCGTGAGCCCGAGATTGAAGGAAGACACAGGGTCTCAGATGCCAATTCTGGTAATGAGGCATGCTCTCTGTGAGACCCATGTTCCCCGATACTTGAGGGAACTGGCCGGTGCAGGAATTCGGGTCCCCGGAGTGGCCACGTTGCAATGAAAGCCAGTGTGGAAATGTGGGATGCGGGGATGTGGGGATGCGGGGATGCTTGGCTTCTCGGGAAGGAGCCTGGCACAACCCGACCCCTCTGCTCGGCATCCCAGGGGGAAGGGAAAGGCAGTGGGTGGATGCAGGAAAGCTGACTTCAGGTCCAGCTCTGCTGTGAACAAGCTCTGTGACCTTGGGGAGTCACTCCCTGACCTCTGCTCCTTTCATCCTCTGTCTGGGGCTGGGTGGCTTAAATTCAGTGCTCCCCAACTAGTGGGTCTGCTCCTGCTCGGGTCGGGGAGTGACTCTGGACGCCCACAGATAGCTCGCATCGCCAGGCTGTGGCGGCCCGGGCAGGCACCATGCAGGGTGCTGAGGGCATCGTGTGGGACTCGGGCATGGGCCATTCCTGGGGGAGGTTGCCTCCATCCAGTGTAGCTGTCCCCGAGCTGTCTGCCTCATGCCACCTGCACACACACTTATGCCCGATGTTTCCGTGCTGTTTCTCAGTGTTCAAAACCCAAAAGTGTCCCTCCCTCTTTTCAAAAGGTGCTAGACTAGGGTGTAATACACAGATGATGATGTGTTCCTTAAAGAAAACCAATGCTGAGTGCAAACTCAGAACACAGAGAGCACTTCTGTCCTCTGATGCATCTGTCTGAGGGTGAGCTCGAGTCTCCCTGTGCTCCCACATGCTCTCTCTTAGAAGCTCCTCCCAGCCCCTGAGCTTCTAGAAGCTACTGCTGCCGGAATGAGCATCTGTGCGGCGTGAGGTGGGGCCGTGGGGGGTGGGGGCTGGGTACCACCTGGTCTCTGGCCCCGCAAGGCTGAGCCGGCTGAATCTGATCCGCAGAGTATGTAATAAAAGAAAATATATAATTAGTTGCTATTACGGGCTGGACGTGCACTTCCGTCCAAATCCGTTTGCTGAACCCCACCCCCCACCAGGACTGGGGACACAGACGCAGTCCAGCTCGCGGGCAGCTACGAGGTGGCCCTGTGCCAGGACCGGGGACCTCGTGTGCCCTGAAAGAGGCAGTTTGTAGACGGTCGCCATACAGGGACAATGCCACGGACGGATGAAGCCAGCCGTCTGCATGCCCCGAGAGAAGCCCGGGCCAGGAGCGCTCTCAGAACCCTCAGATGGGGCCTTGATTCTGGGCTCTGGCCTCAAAAACTGTGAGATGACCCATCTGTCCTTTATGCCACCACCTGGTACTTTGTTATGAAAGTCCACAAAATGGACACAGTTGATGACATCAAAATAAAGGGGGGCTGGCTCCGGGATAGAACAGGTACTCTCAATCTCAGGATTGTAGGTTCGAGTCCCATGTTGGGGGTACAGATGACTAAAAACAAAGTGAAATTAAAAGTTCCGATATAAAATTCTGAATTTCTGCTTTTTTAAGCCACTGTGATGTTTGGTCATCGAGCAGACCCTGAGTGTGGCCCACGGCCCACGTGCCCAGGGCTGGGCTTAGAACACACATCACCTCTATCCTCATCCTGAGTCCCACGGAAGCGAAGCTGGGGGCTGCTCCCAGAGCTTGAGGATGGGAATTAAAGACCCGGATCAGCTGGTCTCACACTAGGGAGCATGAGGATTGGCCTGACCTCCTCGCCACAGCCTTGAGTTAATGGACTTTTCTCTGGCTGGCGGTACCAGGGGCTAAGAGAGAGGGTCCAGGTGGGACAGGATGTGGCCTCCTGTCACTGCCTTTGAGAATGGAGCAGCTGTGAACGAGCCCAGGAATGCGGGCTGGCCGTTAGGAACTGAACATGCCCCCCTCAACATCAGCAGGGACGCAGGGTCCCCTGCAGTCCTGCCACCGCTGGAAGCAAGTTCAGCCGACAGCCTAAAGGACCTTAGAGGAAGGGTCACCCTCGCAGCCCCCAGACAAGAACCCAGCCCTGCCAACACCTGATTTCAGCCCCTGGAGACCACAGCCCAGAATTCGGTTCATACAGAATCTCAACCCACAGCACCTTGAGCTAATAAATGGCTGGTCTTTTAACTTGTCACCTCTGTAGCAATCTGTTGCACATCCTAGAAAACAGCCTTGTGTTGCAGGAGCAGCAATGCACCCAGGAAGGTGGGGGCACAAAACATGAGAACAGATGCAGGCCAGTCCATGGGGCAGCGTCCCCCATGGAAACAGGATGTGTGCGAGAGCATGATCATTCCATGTAGATTCAGCATGCTTGCACCACTGTTCATTAGTGTGTCCTCCCCGTTTCCTTCATTCACCAACATCAGGGTTTCTCGATTCAGGCTCTGCTGATATTTGGGGACAGACACTGCTTTGCCGCAGGGAAGTCGTGCCGTTCCTTGTAGGATGTCAGGAGATGCCACTAGCACCCTTCCCCAGCTGTGACAACCAGACATGGCTCCAGACACTGTCAAATGTCTTTGATGGGCGGTCAAACCATCCTTGTCTGAGAGCCAGTGATTTTTCTGACCCTTGTGGGCACGAAGCAGACCATCCTCATCCCAAGGCATGGGCCAAGTGACCGACAATGAAGAGGCAAACTTGGAGGGCTCGCCATTCCCTGCCACAGAGTGGACGATTCCTATGTCTTTTTACAGTCAGCACCCAGAGCAGTCATCGGCGGCATGCTCGCTCATCCAACGGTGGGCAACATGAATAATGCAGTGAGCGAGGAGTAAAGACCAGATGCTCAAACCAGAATGCCTTTGGGGAATGCAGATAAAAGGAGCCCAGCATACCTGGTGTCTAAAGACTCCTCTCAGGACTGAACAAATGGAAAAGAAGGTCAGAGAAATCCTGCTGTGATGAATGACCATCTCCAAACGTCCTACCTGACTTCATGGTCTCTGATGTGTGCTTTCCAGGGGAGCCGGCTGGGACCACGCTAAGAAGCAAGCAGTCTCTAGAACAGCCCTCCCCTGGCCTGGCTCCTATGAGGAGATGCCGTGATGCCAGATGATGACATCCCCAAAAGTGTCCCCCCTGCACGCAGCTGTGCCATTCGCCACCCCCTGCACCTGGCTGGGCTCCGCTGTGGCACGGCCTCCTACCACACACTCATGTTGGCTTCTGCACCTGACAACAGAACCGTCCAACGTCGTGCCTGCTGGGAATGAAGCAGTGACACAATGACCACCTGCCCCTCTGCTGGAGTAAGACTCAAATGTTCATGTGCATCCATTCCCCTCCAGGAACACAGTACGCCCCATGAAGCTAGCAGCATGGGGCAAAGGCGCTGGGGCTTTCAGGATTGCAAAAGACTTCAGGGAAAACAAACATGAGTCAGATCTGGGTTGCTCTAATCTAAAGAGACATCCAAGCTGTTCTTACAGTGTCTTCAGGTCGGAGAGCTACCCTGGGTCTTGTGGGCTGGGGCTCGCTGCTGATGAGGTGTATGGGACACCCCACCTGGGTTCCCCCAAGTCCTACCCTCAAATTTTTGACTTATTTGTATGCTTTCTGCAACATCATTAGTATTTTTCTATAAATGAGCTATTTCTCTCTTTTTGTTTTTGTTTTAACAAAGTTCTTTGAAAAAGGAATTATATGTAATGACACAAAGGAAGAAAACCCCTTTTTTTCAAATTGAACATTGAAATAAATACATGACAGTAACATTTTTAAAAAGCCTGTTCATGAATTTCATAAAGCAACATCCCATGCTGGTCGTGTGTGTATCACACTCAGGGAAACGTCATCTATATATTATATAAAAATGCAGACTTTTCCTTCATACACACAGCTTTAACACAGTCTTTTGGAGCATGGAGAGAAGGGAATGCAAAGGGTCTGGTGTCATGAAAGTATGGAAAACATTTTTTCTGCATTTTGTTGCCATTAGAATGAGCTGGTTTCTGTCTCCCCGTCTCCCCACCGGGATCCTGTGAACATCACCTTCTTATTCCACCAGTGACTCCCTGACCTGGGGCAGCAGAGCTGGGGGGACAGTGGCCTTTTCCAGTTGGGGCCCAGCTTCCTGACCACTGGTGCGTCTTCTTGAATCATCCCTGGGTTGTTTTTTTTTTTTTTTTTAATCAGGGCAGCCCTCTTCTTGCCTCTGGGACTGCAGACCCCCCAGAAATGAGACACAGACTTGTTCCAAGGAGGGGAGAACATTCCAGGGTCACCACTGCAACTTCCCAGAACTTGTGTATGTGTGCCTGTGGGGGGGGGAGGGGCATGTGGGTCTGTCTGCACATGCATGTAGTGCTTCCGTGTGCCTGTTTTTGTGCATGTGTGCGCATGCATGTGTGCATAACTGCTGAAAACCAGCTCCCCCTCCTTGCCCCGACTGACAAAGACAAGCACTACAAGGGATGCTTTGTAGGGTAAATGTTCCCATCGTCCCACCTGCCAACAATCGCCTATTCTCATCAAACCACTCTGGGCGGGGCAAGCCTCTGATGCCTGTGCTAAGGATTCACCTGATGCATAGCCCCAGGTCCATCCTCACCCTTCCCTCTACTCTGTGCCCCAGGTGGCTGACTCAAGAGACCGTCTACCCTCGCTCCAGAGGAGTCATGGGGACATGACAGCAGATTGCAGGGCAGGGGAGGGGTGGGAGGGGTGTCTACTATCATGGGGACATGATAGCAGATTGCAGGGCAGGGGAGGGGTGGGAGGGGTGTCTACTAGTTCCCAATGGGGCTGCAGCAGGTGCAACCATGCATTGGGACAGCCCCACCTCAAAGCCTCCAACCCTCATGAGGTTGCAGCCAGGGCACTTTCCTCACCTCCTCACCCCTTCAGGCCTGGGGGTGCAAAGCTGGTGTGCCTCAGCCTACCTACACCTCTGTGAACAGTCCTGCCAGTTGCAAATGATTTTCCATTAACGGTGCAGTGAACTTTTTGTCTGCTGGTGGCCCTGGGTGGGGACCCTGGGATGTCTTCCTTCTGTGGCCCAAGGGTTCTCTGGTTCTGTTACTCCAGCCTTTGTGACGGTGATATTCATTCCGCTGTCCACAGTGACAAGGACCCATCCCTCAGCGATGACAGACTGCCCCATCTGTTTCTCAGAACTGGCCTGCTTTGAGTCACCATAGAATTTGCATTGTAACAGGTCATATACTCTTTCCTGGCTTTTTAGTAACACACTTAGGACCCATCTCTTGTATAAGTTTAATGAGCCATTACAGATTAAAATAACTCACCAGAACCCAAACAGATGGAAATATCATGACATGTCTCTCGGGTTAAAGAAAGTAGAGCTTGGTGCATGGACTTTCTTGGATAAATGGCCAGATAGCCCTCACTCTTCTGTGAGAAAAATCTGCATTCACTCAACTGTTTAGTGGTGACCCTCTCAAGCGAATACCGACAACATAACACGTACCCATCAGTTACTTTCAGCCATGACCCATGCGGAGCTGACCTCGCTCTGTCTATCCTCTTCAACAACTTCACGCTGAAATATTTCAAACCGAAACCCAGACAGCACGTTGCTTCACTTGTGAATACTTCAAGAGTTTTTAAAGCATGATCACATTCCCATTATCACATCCAACAAAATTAATACGTTTCTAATGTAAAAATTGTCCTAATTATCTCAAAGATATTACTCGATGTAATTGGTTTGTTCCCATCAGAATCCACAGAAGGCCAACTCATGGCATTTGGCTGTTATATCCTTAAGTCTCTTTTAATCCCTTAACAGTATCGATTTCCCTGATCACTAAGGCAGCTGATGGCTTTTTTGGTTTTTGTTTTTTTGAAATACTAAGTCATTTGTCTTATTAGATACACATGCTGGGTTATCTGCTTGTCTTTGCATGGCCTGCCGATCGGTCCCTTCACCCCCGTATCTCCTCTCGGTGGATTGTTGGAAGTGTAAAGGTGATTGCGGATGGTTTGGGTGGCTTAGGCATGAGCATCTCAGAAGCCCTGCTCTGGGTCTCCTATTGTACAGTGTGTGGAGCCCAGATGGGGCCGGCATACGCTAACTGATCTCACGTAAGGATTTCCGGGAGGAGTAGTGTGGTCATAAATCAGAGTTCCCTGCAGGGGAGGGCAAGATGAGATAGTCCCGTTACAGATGCCGGCTGGCCACCAATTTTCCATGGCTTTGAGAAGATGTGTCATTCTGGAAAAGGGTGAACATGTCAAGTGAACTCTCAGCTTTGAAACGAGGAGCCCTGCAGAGTCCCAGCAGTGGAAGGCAAGTATTCCTGAGATGGGGAGACCCATCCCTACAGCCCTACAGGCAAAGGTCATGCTGTGTATCATGGCGGGTTCCCAGCAGGCACCTGCTCCAAACTTTGTGCACCTCCAGTGTCACTCAGAGCGAGGCTCCGAGGAAGAGAGTCTCGACCAGAGAAGAAGGTGGCAAAGTCCACAGATGTTTCTGGCCATCTCCAAGAGATGATGTGGCCGACATCTAGGGGTGCAGGCCAAGAAGGTACTAAGTATCCTACCATGCCCCGAACAAAGGATGCTCTAGTCCCAGCTCTCCGTGGTGACGGATGGAGAAACCCTGCCCTCAGGCCAAGCCCCCCGCCAGCCGAGCAGCTCTGGCATTCAGAAGACATCAGAACTGCCCAGAATAACTCACGTGCACTCCCCCAAGATGCTCTACACGCACCTGTTGCTCCGAGAGAACTGTGCTGTGATCCCACGTGCGAGGACCATAAAGGGTTTTCATGATCTCATCTTACCTTATCAGTTTAAGAGAAGATGTTGGCACAGGGCTAATTTAATTATGGGGGACTCAACCACCGGGAGGGTAGCTCATGCCACAGGCCAGGCGGCTGCGGGGGGTGGGGGCAAGGACAGGGGACCCCAGAGGAGGGACTCACCTGGCGCTGTGTAAATACCTACCAACACAAAACCAAACCATATTGTTTCTGCTGTCTTAACCCAGTAGAGTCTGTGGGGATAGGGATCTAGCCAGGCGCTCAGTGCTCTGCTGTGTTTGTGAGAATGCCCAACAACTGACAGCTAGCACTCACTGCTGAAATTCCCAGCATCAGCAAGGCCCTCTGCAAAGTGTTTTTCCCGTGTGCTACTTAAAAAAAGAAACAAAAACCCCTCCCCAGGTCACCAGGGAAATGCACATTGAAACAATGCGACATTACTATCTACCTAGCAGAATGGCCAAAATCCAAAACACGGATGCCAGCAGATGCTGGAGAGAGTGTGGAGTAATGGGAACACTCGCTCACCGCTGGTGGGGACGCAGAGCGGCACGAGCCCTCTGCCAGACAGCTTGGCGTGTCTCCCAAAACTAAACATTCTCTCACCGTACGGTCCAGCAATCGCCCTCCTTGGTATTTCCCCAAAGGAGTTGAAACTTATGTCCGCATAAAAACCTCCACACAGATGTTGACAGCAGCTTTCTTCATAACTGCCAAAACTTGGAAGCAACCAAGACGTCCTTTGGTAGGTGGATGGATAAACAGGGACGCATCCAGACCAGGGACTAGTCCTCATCACTAAAAAGCAGTGAGCAGTGCAGTCATAAAAAGACACAGAGGAACCTTAAGTGCACATCGCTAAGTGAAAGAAGCTAGTCTGAAGAGATCGCATAATGTGATTCCAACTCTGTGACATCCTGGAAATGGCATGGCTATGGAGATAGTAGGACGATCAGTGGTTGCCAGGAGTAAGAAAGAGGGAGGAATGCAAAGGAGGAGCACAGAGGATTCTTAGCACAGTGAAAACAGTCTCATGATGCAGTAGTGATGCATACACGCCGTGACACATTTGTCCAGAGCCACGGAATGTGCGCCACCAAGAGCCACGCCTCCAGGAAACTGTGGACTCGGGGGACAATGAGTCAGAGCAAGTTCATCAGTTGGAACAAGTGTCCCGGCTGGAGGGGATGCTGGTCCTGGAGGACGTTGTGCGGTGGGGGTTAGGGGGTGGGGAGACAACGGGTAATTTATATATCTTCCTCTCAATTTTTTATAAACCTAAAACTGCTCTCCAACATTGAAGTGTTAAAACACAATAAAGACTTCCCAACCATCCCGCTGAGGAGGGTCCACGACTATGCTCCTTTTTGAACAAGTGGTAGGGAGCAGCAGAGAAAGCAGCTTGGGATCAAGCAGGGATCAAAGCTGCCAAGCGAGCGTCTGATCTGAGCAGGCAGGCTCCGGGAGAGAACAACGGGATTGTCCTGTCCCTCCGGGAAGCGGCTGGTGATCCGTTCAGAAAGTGCTGGATTGAAAACATGGTCCCTGGTGCCATGCCTTTCCCACAGTGGTGGGCAAAACCCGGGGATCATACACACACAGACTCGCACACACTGCTTTTAACTTGATAGGCAACTAGACTACACTTTCGTCAAGAACCAGTGTGGAAGAATGTATTAATAGTAAAACCCAGGAAGGGTAAAAGAACACATCAAGTGTGTCAAGGGTCTGTAAGTAACTTCTTCCAGGTATCTGAGGTCTCTTCGAGGCTTGCTGGCCGGGCATGAAGACACTCGGGCAGGAGGCACGGCGGCGGTGCAGCTGATCCTTCAATATTTCATGAGGCTGACCTACTAACTCGCCCCTGAGGGAGCCCCTCGTCTCCCCACAGCATCGCCTTCCCTGGCAATGCGGTGAAGCCTCCTTCCTTCTGGCCAGCCCAGGATGACCCAGAATGCTAAGCCTCCCATGCTGAGGCGGGATCGCCTCCTGGCCACTCTTGACCACCCCCCGCCCAGCACCCCAGGGACTTCTCTTTCTTTTGCTCTTCTATGGGGTGCAATGTAGGACATGGCACTTTCCAATCTCTGCACAAGCCCATCTACATCCTCTTCTGAGCCCCAGTAGAGGCTCTCTTCCGAGCAGGAGGACCTTCAGAAGGGGGTACGGGCTGCGATCTCTCTCTCTAGTTTTCCAGGTCAGGCGTGTAGGGGGGTGGATTGAAGGCATGTGCTTTGGGCTCAGTTGCCTGGGCTCGAATCCTTCTC
>PITA01033054.1:0-13206 GCA_004023965.1 Spilogale gracilis | reverse complement strand
GACCCTCCAATTTGTTTCTACCTTTTTGCCGATGTTCTTTGTCTCTCGTGGCGGTCCAGAAGTGGGAAATATCACATTTCAGGCTGGTTTCATGGGTGTTCACGGTGGTCTTGTAGTGGTTTTTTTGTTGGAATTCAGCTCTCTTCAGGGAACTCCCTGAAATGCGGTCACCTGGCCTTCCGCCATCTTGACCCTCTAGTTTGTCTCATTTCTGAAGGGTAATTTCACAGGGTACTTAATTCTAGTTGGTATGTTTGGTCCCCACCACCCCTTAGCACTTTAAACATTTTACTTTAGTCTATTCTCGCTTACATGATCTCTGAAGAGAAGCCAGATGTAATTCTTATCTTTATCCCTCTATACTTAAGGTCCTACCTTACCTCCTCCAACTTTTTTTCAATTTTTTTTTTGTCTTTGATTTTCTGCAATTTGAAAATAACATGCCTAGGTATAGTTTTTGTCATTCATCATCTTCAGCATTCTCTGAGTTTCCTGTATTTGCAGCATGATGTCTGATATTAATCTGGGAAAATTCTTAGCTGTTGTTATTTCAAATATTTCTTTCTTCTCCTTTGGTACTCCCATTATATACTATGTTATACTTTTTGTGGTTTTCCCATGGTCCTGGTTATTTGGTCTTTTTTTCCTCCAATCTTCATTTTCTTTATTTTTTTTGGTTAGA
This sequence comes from Spilogale gracilis, assembly GCA_004023965.1. Lineage (NCBI taxonomy): Eukaryota > Metazoa > Chordata > Mammalia > Carnivora > Mephitidae > Spilogale > Spilogale gracilis. The sequence continues at coordinate 12,524 of PITA01033054.1, read as the reverse complement.
GGATTCTACTGATATATACTTTAGCTCAGATATTCTACTGTTATATACTTTAGTTCAGAGTCTCCCCAGCCATATCCAGTCTAGCAATAAGACCATCAAAGACATTCTTCACTTCTGTTATAGTTTTCTTTCCTTTTTAATTTTTTTTTAATTTCTAGAATTTTGGTTCTTCCTTGGGATTTCCATTCCTCTGCTTTCATTTCTCATCTATTCTTATATGCTGTCTTAACTTAATCTATGCTTAGCATATTATAAATGTTTTACATTCCTTGTCCAATAATTCCAACATCCCTGTCATGTCTAGTTCAGAGGCTTGCTCTGTCTCTTCAAATTATGTTTGCTGTTTCTTGTTTGTTTGCCCTTTAGTATGTTTTTAATTTTTTCTTGATAATTAGATATAATGGGTAAATGGAGCTGCTATAAATAAATCTTTAATAATATAATGGGAAGATGTGAGAAGAAAGAATGAATTTTGAAGATGTATTTTAAAGAAAGAAGGACTGTATTTTGAAGAATGTATTTTAAGAATGTACAATTCTCAATATTATAGTAAGCTTCTGGACTCTGAAATTTGCTAGTATTTCACAGTCCCTCTGTCTCTTAGATGGGACAGAATGGCTGGAGTAGAGTGGAGTCAGGTATTTTCCTTCTTCCTTATGCTGGAGTTGGGTATTTCTCTTCCCTTGGGTTAGGATCTGATAATGCCCCAGTTGGTTAGCTTCTGGTTAGTTTGCCCTGAGAGCAAGCCTTCTTAAAAAGAATTGAGTACTCAGGTATAGTTCAAAAATGGTTTCTTTTTCTCTCACCCTGCTGGGGTCATGAGGGAATTTTTCTCTTGGTATTTATTGTGAGAACCTCACTGAGCTCCTGGAGGTAAAGCTCATATAAAATTTTGGGGGCCTCTTATGATTGGGTCTCCCTGGAATTTTTAACTCTCAGAGTTACCTAGACTGAGCCTCTAGCAACTTGTCAATTAAAGTTCAGGTTTTCCTACCCTAGGTAGGAAAGTACCTACCAAGGTACTTTCTGCTGGTGAGTTTCTGTTGCAGTACGCTAAAAAAGTATTAGCCTATCTGTCTCTTAAATTTAGAGGTCAGTGGTTTCCCCTGTGTCCTCCCTTCTCTTGCATATCCAAGAAGAGTTGTTGGTTTTTCATTCTGTTCAAGTTTGTACTTCTTTTCAGGATGAGATGGTGACTTCCAACCTCTGTACCTGCAAAACCATGATGCTACAATTTTTATTGTAGAGTTTTGAAGGAAAGTATCTCTACACAATAGTTTGTTAACATACAAGTATTAATGTTGCTGGCTTCTTCCCAAAAGGGGCCTCCTAAGCTTAGTAATTCCTATCTGTTCTTCTATTTCCCATTCATCTATAATTTTAACAACCACTGCCTTCATTTTGCATAAGAAGGCTGGTCACCAAATTCCTTCACTATCCATTTTCAGTTGTTTACTTCTGGGATGCCTATATTTCCCTTAAAGAAGATGCCTGCATCAAACACACATCAAGTTGCTTTATCTTTTTTTTTTATGATTTATTTATTTGAGAGAGAGAGGGAGAGAGTGAGACAGAGCAAGCAAAAAAAGGGGGAGGAGGAGGAGAAGGAGGGGAAGAAAGAAACTCAAGCAGACTCCATGCTGAGCACAGAGCCTGACTTGGGACTCCATCCCAGGCCCCTCACCTGTGATCATGACCTGAGCCAAAATTGAGAGACAGACACTGAAGCAACTGAGCCACCCAGGTGCCCCTGTCTCATTTCTTTCTTGAAATTTAAGATCATTCTGGCTCCATTTGAAAGTCTCTTTGTCTGAAAATAGTAGTTTTTAATTTGTTGACTGTTTTACTGACTTGACATTTAACTGATCATATTTTGTTTTTTGTGTCTCCTACTTCTCTTGACTCCATTACAACATCCAATTAGAGCAGGTGTCCGCATATAAATTATAGGATCAAGAAAGTGTAGCCACAGATAATGGGGTTAATTTGTACTATTAAAAATGGCTTCCTCTTGAGATTGTGCCTAATTGCAAAGCATGAATTTTCCTAAGAAATCTGAAATTCAAAATGAGAGAAATATCTATATATGATGATCTCTGATTATACTATATAATCTCTAATATGGAGAAAGACTTTTGTGTCTGTGTGCTCTTGGAATGCTTACATTCCCTGGACTATTTCTTAAATAAAAATGTTCTGTAATAAAGACTGACCCCAGAATAAGATTAAAGTTGATGAGAATTCTCCAAACAGGATATTAATGATAAGCCCTGCAGTTTAATGTTCTACTTTCACAGGATTTCCAAGGAAATAAATTTATTTTACCCTAAGACAAATGTATTCATATTTAATAAAAACCAATCCAGATAAAAGTGTTACAGAAAATAAGGATTTTGTATAAAGCCCTTCTATATTTGAGAAACACCACAAAATTCAGAAGTATTACCACCTAGTCACGAAAGGGACATGGGTGAGAGGAAAAATGTTATGCTAAAATTTTTGGTTGTTAAGCTGTAAATTATCAAATTAATCAGTTTGAGAAAATATGTTAAATTCCTACTACCAAATATGTTGCCTTATAGCTATGGGCTTAGGTTATGAAATGCTACTAGAAATTGCTGGTTATATATAGAAGAGTTTATCTAGCATAAGATTTGATATGCTATGGAGCATAGAGAAGACATTCAATATTTCATTGGTATTCTTTTGGAAAACGACTCCAAACATTCTAAATAGTTTATTCTGGCTTGTCTAAGTGGGACATGAAACCTGTCTTGGATCAACAGATTTATTCTGTACTTCGGGTCACTGAACTTATTTCAGATATGGGCATGTGACCCAAGTCCCAGAACTTAGGCTAAGACAATTGAAAAAAAAAGGTGCTAGTATTAATCAGGTTTGACTAGCCAAGCTTTGGCAAAAAAAACCCTGAAATCTCAGTGGCTTCACACATCAGAGTTATTTCTCAATTATACAAAGTCTGATGTGGATTGGATGACCCTCGTTCATCTTGTAGTCGTACTACCTGGAACGTGTGTCTTCCCAGGAACACCACAGCAGTGGGTGAGGAGCTGAATGACCCAGTAAAAAGTTCTTAAGATTAGCATAAACTTACATAACTTCTAATACATATCAACAGCCAGTATTTAATTTTAACTGTAAATTTCGACTAAGGAGGTTGATAAACTGTTTTGTGTGTCCATTAGGACAAAGTGTGATAAACATATAGCACTCCCCCTGACTCAGTGCTCTTATACTGAGATTGCTAGTCTCATAAAATATAAGCTCAAAGTAGTTGTTAATTTAGCCTATATACCATGAAATAGCTTTACTAAACTGTAAAGTCAACATGACAAAAACACCAAAGAGATGAATAAAATATTGCACTGATCTAAATGAGTCTTTCTATCTGCATACCTGTGAACTAATAATCTGCTCCTATCATTTAATTGTTGATTTATGTCTGGTTGAGTTAGAGTTCTGATTTATGTAACAAAGAGTCATCATTAAATCTGCTTTTACCACTCATACTTACTAAAACAAGGCTCTTTGAGCAATTAATCCACTTATCAATGAAACAACTGTCAACTCTTTCTTGAATATTAGCTAAGTCCTTAACATGCTTAATAATTCCTACTCATTTGCCAAACTTTATTCCATTGTCACCTCCTCAATGCAGTCTTAAATAGTCTATCACATTTCAATTCTGATAGATAGCATGGGATAGTGGAAAAAAAGAAGGGCTCAAGAGTTAAACTCTGGTTAAAATCCTGGTTTTGCACTTTACTAGATGTGTTACACTAAAAATAACATTTAATCTCTTTGTGATTCAGCTTCTACAATAGTAAAATGGGGATAATATAACTTGCTATGGGTATTAAAAGATGAAGACATAAAAATTTAAGAATTCTTAACACCAGGTAAGATCTCAATAAATGTCACTCTTCAATTAAAAAAATGCATTTATTGTTCAAACACAAATTCCTTAATTAACAGTGCTTATTTTCATTTTACTAATTTTTAAAATACCGACTGTTTATAACTGTGCTCCAGATACAACACCTTCTTTTTTTTCTTCCCTTAGTATATCCACTGAGCAAAATTTCACCTCAAGTTAACTAAGAGGCTGTTGAATCTTTTCATTTCTACTTCTATCTGGTTGTCTTCATTACATTCCCAAGTTCTGAGTCTAACCATTTGTATAAGGTAATAAGGTCAGTGTTATTCACTTAGATTATATAACACCAGTCCTTACAATATATTCAGGAAAGAATAAGTTAAAGGTATGTTTCTGAAAAGTTAAAACTTGTTTTCCAGCAGCTCAACCATACTTGCTCAGAAGACAGGCTTACTTATCAAGGATAATACTGATGTACATACATTTTGCAAATAAGCCCTTTGTTGGTTGTAAGTATAGAAAATATATTTTTCCACAGAGGGATGCATTTCATGCTCCTACTGGAGTCCTTGGATGAACAAACTTTCTTAATTTTAATGTAATCCACATTTTAAACTTTAATACTTTGTCTTATCTGAAACCACTAGTCTATCTTATGACCTTGAAGATATCTAGATTTTCATGTAAAGCTTTATTGTCTTATTCACATTGTTTTGCAATGTCCTTTATTGTTTATTATTCGGATCTGCAATTCCCCTGTCTGCCATAAGTTTTGCTAAAATAGCTTCCCATGGACAGAAATGAGAAACATGGTATAAAGTGGGTGATAAAAATCTCTAAAAAGAGCAGATAGATGATAAAGTGAAAAGAGAAAAGGAGAGAAATCATAAAAGGCATGCAAGTAAGAAGAAAATCCTATGTCTAACTTTGGTAAGGTTTTTTTGGTAGGGTAGGAGGTAGTCATGTTTAGAGATGTTATAGGTCCACAGACCATCATTGTCAGGTTTGCACTCAGTGAAATCACTTTCCTATAAGCACATGTGAGGTGAATGATACAAATAAGGCATAGTAGGACCTACATGTATAGCCAGGGAAAATTATGTAAAACAAATCTATAAACAAATAAAAAACAAATACAAATGATCTTTAGAAAGATAAAACTAAAGTCCATGAACTTTACCAATAGTTTCTGCTTAGGTATTTGACATCATTTGGTCCGAAGTTTCCAAATACACAGTACTGTCAGAATTAGTCATGGTTCTTGTTAAAAAATAAAGATGCTGGGCGCTTGGGTGGCTCAGTTGGTTAAGTGACTGCCTTCGGCTCAGCTCATGATCCTGGGCTTCCAGGATCGAGCCCCACATCGGGAATCCCTGCTTGGCGGGAAGCCTGCTTCTCCCTCCCTCACTCCCCCTGCTTGTGTTCCGTCTCTAGCTGTGTTTTTCTCTGTCAAATGAATAAATAAAATCTTAAAATAAAGATGCGAAGGCCCCCACTCTGTATCTACTGAATCTGAAATGTTGAGTTCAAGACCTGATTATTGACATTTCCACAAAATTCTTCATGAGATTCAGCCAGAGTTGAAATTCTCTGCTCTAACCCGATCCCATTACCTACATAGAGCACAAATTCCTTTACACTAGATCTGCTTGTGTATTTAAATAGGATCACAGATCCAGATGTAACAAATGTGACTCTTATCCTTAACTCTGAAACAAGACTTCATTTTGTTTAGAATACCTTTAAAAAAGTGTCTGGAGTCCCTAATTGTCTAGTGTGTGCTCACAGATTAGTCAAAGCAGATGTTGTAGAACACTGTGTGAGAGGACTATTGAAGATGTCATGAACTGAAGTAAAGAAATCATCCAGGAAGCTGTGACATTCACCTTTAGAAGAACTCCTGGCCAGTGCAATGAGGAGACTCAGACCAGAATTAGTAGACCCTACTATCTCTGGTCTCAGTCCCTTTGCCAGGTTCTTAAGTTGTTGAGTTACTATTCAACCTTCCATGATTCACTACTCCATTTCTTGATTAGTTTTAGGCCAGTCTTTTCTGTGAAATTTTTTAGAAATAAAAACCTATACTTTTCTCCTTTTGAACAGAGGGATCTAAATTATAAAACTTGAGACAGAAGAACAAAATCTTTCACCTATGAAAAAAAATACTAAAAAATGACAGGCAAAAAATGCCAACTCTTTTATAAATCTACTTTGGATCATTTGAGTGATGTTATAAGTTGAAATTGGAGATGATATATTTTGCCAGAAAGGCTATGTGAAAGTTTAAGCTCCGCTAATTTATTTTCTCTCTTATGCTGTAGGCCATCATCACTGCAAACTACAATCTGCTCTCTCCTATATTACATCTAAAAGTTAGTCAGATCTATTTTCTTTGAAAAATAAGCTAGAGATCCATCTACTGTGCCTGAAATGTGTTGTTTTATTGATATTGGACTGGCATTATGTGATAACATATATATACTAATACCGTACCCTCTCTAACTTCTAGTGTAGAAGTGATTATCATAGGGGTGCCTGGGTGGCTCAGTAAGTTAAGCATCTGCCTTTGGATCGTGTCGTGATCCTGGGGTCCTGGGATTGAGCCCCATATCAGGCTCCCTACTGATCAGGGATCCTGCTTCTCACTCTCCCTCTGCTACCCCCCCCCACTTGTGCTGTCTCTCTGTCAAATAAATAAAGTCTTTTTTAAAAATTAAGAAAAAAAAGAAGTGATTACCATAGAGAAAAATTAATTTCCAATAATTACTTCTCCAACTCTTCTGTAGGGCTTTTAATATATCTATATATCTCTATATATTTGCAGTTCCTTATAGGCATCAGGGGCTATGAAAGGACAAAGTTTCAGAGTTGCAATACTCTCTTGGCTTCTTCATTGCCTTAAGAAAGCTCTTAAAGACTGGCACATTATAATGCATGCTTAAAAAACAACTGATACTAAGATTATTTGTCATTAATTTAATACCATCTCTCTTCACAACAAAATCAATGGCCTAGCTTTTGGCAGCTAAACATGACAGCAGGCAAATCAAAAATATCAGGTTAGCAGAAACTGGTTGAGGGTAAAACAAAATCTGGAAAGTATTTTTTAGAATTAAATGAAGATTAGCAAGGTAACAGAACAGTTAACTCTACAAAGCAACTTAACCTTACAGATATCTATAAAACACTCTACTCAGTGACAGTAGACAATATATTCCTCTTAAATGCACATGAAAATTTCTCCAGAATGGACCATATGTTAGGCCATAAAACAAGCCTCAATAAACTCTAGAACAGTAAAAGGAAACAAATTTGGATATCTCACAAATATGTGGAAATTAAAACAAATACTTGTAAATAATCAGTTGGTTAAATAGGAAATCACAAAAGAAATTAGAAAATATTTTGGGAAAAATGAAAAAGAAACACAATATATCAAAACTTAGACTATTCAGTAAAATTTGTGCTTAGAGTGAAATTTAAAGCCTTAAATGCCAGCCTTAAAAAAAAAAACAAACCTAAAAATAGTAAGCTAAACTCCAATATTTTTTTTTAAAGATTCTATTTATTTGACAGAGAGAAACACAGCCAGAGAGGGAACACAAGCAGGGAGAGTGAGAGAGGAGAAGCAGGCTTCCCGTTGAGCAGGGAGCCTGATGTGGGACTCGATCCCGTGTCTCCGGGATTATGGCCTGAGCCAAAGGCAGTCACCTAACCAACTGAGCCACCCAGGCGCCCCAAACTCCGATCTTAACTTACTAGAAAAAGAAGGAAAAAGTAAACCTAAAACAAACAAAAGTAGGAAATAATAATTACGAAATATAGAATAAAGAATAGAAGACAATAGAGAAAAAGAAGTTGGTTCTTTGAAAGGGTTGACAAAATTGACAAACCATTAACTGTACTGAAAAAGAGAAAAAGAGGGCTTCATTTGTTAAAATTAGGAATGAAAGAGGTTGCATAACTACGGATTTTTACAGAAATTATTATAAGGGAATATTGTAATTTTATGCCATGAAATTAGATGTGTCATCTTATTAATCAGATGAAATAGACAAATTCCTGGAGGGGTACAAGCTACCAAAACTGAGTCAAAAAATCTGAAGAACTATGACAGTAATAGTAGCTTAAGTATAGACATAGATATACAGATTATATATTTGATATATATATGTTTGATATATAATCCTGATATATTAGATATATATATGAAATATTAGTTGACCATCAATGTATGAGTTTATTCCATATATACATATCCATATATTATATATAATTCATATATATATAACCCATACATTGAAAAAATGCATATACATATCTGTATGTATACATACATGTATGCATGCATGTATATGTGTGTGTGTATTTCAAGTGATCTCAAGTGATCTTAAGTTCAAGGACCTCTTTGGATTCTGTTTGCAGCTTACCCCCTTTATGAGCTATGGGTTGGTACATTTTACTTTCCACTTAGCATATATAACTGAATGTTAAAAACCCACCTCAATTGCAACAAGTATAGAATTATGATCTTAGTTGAAATTCCCCCCAAAACTGTTGTGTTCTAAATCTTCACTATGTTGAACAGCCTTCGAAACACCCTTGATACTTCTGTACCCCTTTCTTCCTATATCTAGTCTGTTATCCCATTCTAGTGATTCTAAGTACCTCTTGATTCTGTTGCTCAGTAAATAGCTGGTAACTTTCGGTATGTAGCGGTGTCTGTGATTCCAAAGCCCAGTCAAGGACCTTTTCCACCCTGGTTAATGCTATGGTTGTGTCTTCTAACTTTAACATGACTGTGGCCTTTTAAAGTTTATCAAGCAAGAAAGTACTCTGTGTTATGGTTTAATAAGCTCAGTTAGCTCTAATGAGCTTCTTTTTTAGCAAAGATAATTTCCATGCTGGTAGATTCAAAGAAATTGTTTCTTTATCGTTTCTGCTTTATTCTCTGTTGTTTGAGACACACTGTCAATTTAACACAAACACTTTTTCTTATCTTCTCCATGAAAATGAACTATATTTTCTGCCACTCTTCTCTCAGACTGCTATGGAAAGACCAAATGCAAAACAGGCCTGATGCCATGTTGTTTTAGGGGCATTCTACATTACATTGATAAATCATGCAAGCACAGTCATTTGTCAAAATTACATTTACTTGAATCAAATTTGCTTTGCATGCAGAGGGTGCTGGATTCATATCTAGTTTTCACTAAATAATTCATCAAACTCTTATTTGCTTGAAATACAATAAAGCATCCATAATAAAATTAAATAAAATTTCTGTACCCAGAAATCATACATTGGATAAAATGTACAGCTCATCACAATATCACTTCACCATTACACTGATTTCAATAGGTAAGGGGTTGGTGGTGCATTTCAAAGTAGATACAATAAATTCAATTTAGCGTATTTTCATAATTCACTGCTGATTTCAAAATGATAATATTCTTCCCTTTTTTTTCACTTTTCCACTTTCCTACCCATGTTATGACTTTTTTTTCTGCTATAAAATGAGAAGAAAATAATCTCATGTGCTGAAGACAGAAGTTTTGTTTTTCCTTTGGTCCTTATTGAATTCTAGTACCTAAGGAAACATGGCTAGTGCATCAGTAAAATTGTCTATATACAAAGGAAAAGACAGTATTTAGTATTTATAAAACCTTGAGTACTCACTCATTCTTTTACTTCCTCTTCTCCCTGTCTCTCTCTTGGATTTCAGGAGAAAAAGACATCCTGGTTTTAAATAATGGGTATTTTGAGGGCTGGCTGTGGCTTACGGTTGGTGAGTTGGTGTGTTTCTCTGTCACCAAAGGTGCTCTAACAAATAAAGAGGCTACCATAACATAGTTATTAAATATGTAGGATCTAGAATTATTGTTTTAATTTTGTGACTTTGGATACTCTTTATTTACTTCTCTACCTACCTCCTTCTCTTCAGTTTTCTCATTCAATGTAGATTATAATGGTGTCTGTGGCTTAGAATTTGTTGAGGAATTAAAACATAGAATTATGTGTCTGACACACAGTAAGTACTGAGGATGGACTGAGGTTAACTCCACTGACTTAACTAGTTTGGTTAAAAAGAACACCGAATTGGATCCTTTCAATTGACATGAGTGAAGCTTTCTGCCTTCTGCATAGCCCTAACTCATCTCTGAGCATTTCAGCTGGAATTTAATTAGCAGTTCTCCCTTCATGGGATCTTGATGACTCTTGACCTGATTATGTCTTATGTGTGGTCTGGATATGTGTACTCATAATATGACAACCTTTTCAATCTCCTTCCCCACTTGGTTTTGCCCAGAATACTGTTTCTGTGTTGGCTTCTTTGCACTCATCTAATTTCCCAGAACAAGTTTCTGAATACTGGCCTACTTTGAGAGATCCTTAACAGTCTATCTATGCTGACCCCGCTAATGACTTTTCCAGCAAAGACCAATTTTCTCCCTACATTATCCACCACTGTCTACTTTCTTATTGTAAATGGACTGATTACACAGAGCCATAGTGATTCTGTCCAACTACACTGGAGAAGGGCCTTTCTCCCCAGATCTTGATGGCAGTTCTAGAGTAGATCTCCATGGAAATTGGAACATGCCTGGAGCTCTTCTATTTGCATATGTCTGGACTTCCGTGGAACGTTAGTTACTGCAAAGGTGGATCTTCTAGTCATTTTCTACACACTCAGGCAAGGCTTCTTCCTACTTGGTATGGGGCCACCCTCACTTGTTTCTCAGTTAACCTGCTTACAATTATTAAATAAATAAAGGATGCTGGATTTCCTTTTGATTCTCAAGAAGACTTTATCTTTAGGCTGTTTTGGAACAAGCTAGATGATGGGGTCTATAAAACTCAATTTTTGGAGACATTTATTCTCCTTTTTTTCTATGTAAGAGAAATTTATAAATACTAAATACTTAATGCTCAGTCATTAAGCGTCTAGCTTTGGCTTAGGTCATGATCTCAGGGTTCTGGGATCAAGCCTTCACCAGGCCACTTGCTCAGTGGAAAGCCTGCTTCTCCTTCTTCCACTCCCCCTGCTTGTGTTCCTGATCTCACTCTGTGTGTGTGTGTGTGTGTGTGTGTGTGTGTGTGTGTGTGTGTCAAATAAATAAATAAAATATTTTTTAAAAAAAGAAAAGAAAAAATATCTCTACCAATAAGAATTCTAAAATTCCAAAAATATCCCATGGATCTTTTCCTATATAGATTAGATCATTGTGCTTTAATTCTTATATTATAATTCTACTGTTGATGAATTCTTTCAGCATTTGTATTTATGGAAAGTTCTTTATTTCATTTTTATTTTTGTCAGCTTTATTAAAACATAAGTGGCATATAATAAAATACATATATTTAAGGTGTGCAATTGGATAAGTTTTGGAAAATGTACATACCAACAGATCATCAGTGTGAACAAGATAGTAAATATTCATTAGTTTCAAATATATAAATTTGTAATTGTAGCCTCCATAAAAACCAAAAAGGACAGGATTGTACAGCTGCTGGGTTGGTAAACACATAGAAATTTGGGGAGAGTGGCATTTTCCAAGAAAGCATGGTTGCTCTGTGTCCTTGCCTTATATATTGTTCAATGCATCTCTTCCATTTGGCTGTTCCTGTGTTATAGTCTAGTGACTAAACAGGTTTCCTGAGCTCTATCAGCCACTCTACCAAACTGGTCAAACCCAAGCAGGATGTTTTGGGAACTTCTGATTTTTAGCCAGTTGATCAGAAAACAGTTAACAACTTGTATTTGCTGTTGGTATCTGAATGAAGTTTGGGGGTAAGGGGACATGACAGTGGCAGTCTTATAAGATTGATCCCACAACCTGTGGGATATGATGCTATGTCCAGGCAGATAGTGTCAGAATTGAGTTAAATTATAGGACACCCAGCTGATGTAGGACCACCTTGCCTCCCTCCCCCATATATACACCATGACATTATTAACTGGAATCTTTGTTTCCCCTATAAAATATCCTCCTCCTACTCCTTCTATCCCTCTCACTGTAGATAATTTTGCATTTTCTAGACTTCTATGTAAATAGAGGAATAAAGTATGTATTCCTTTTTCCTGGTATCTTAAATTCAGCATAATGATTTTGGGATTCATGTATGTTATTGGTGTATAAATAGTTCTTTCCTAATTGTTGCTAAATTGTATACAATTGTTTCTACTGTAAAAATATATCAATTTGTTTATTCTTTTATAGTGGTGGTTTGGATAATTTCAGTTTTTTACTATTAAAATTAAAATTTCTGTAAAATATTCCTTACAAGATTTTACATAGACATTTGCTTTCTTGGGCAAATACCGAGGGACTGAAAGCCTGGACCATATTGTAAAAGTATGTTTGCCTTTTAAAAAAATGTTCAGTGTCACTAGCTATCAGGGAAATTCAAATCAAAACCACTCTAAGATACCACCTTACACCAGTCAGAATGGCCAAAATTAACAAGACAGAAAACAAGTGTTGGAGAGGCTGCGGAGAAAGGGGAACCCTCTTACACTGTTGGTGGGAATGTAAACTGGTACAGCCCCTTTGGAAAACAGTGTGGAGATTCCTTAAAAAATTAAAGATAGAGCTACCCTATGACCCTGCAATCGCACTACTAG
>PITA01033053.1:0-13088 GCA_004023965.1 Spilogale gracilis | reverse complement strand
GAATGGGAGAAGATATTTGCAAATGACACTACAGACAAAGGGCTGGTATCCAAGATCTATAAAGAACTACTCAAACTCAACATCCAAAAAGAAGATGAACACAGCACTGGGTGTGGGGAATGGGGAATGAATCTTGGAACACTGGAAAAAAAATTTAAGTAACAATAAAAAAAATGTAAAAAAAAAAAAAGTACCTCTGTACCAAAAAAAAAAAAAGAGATGAACACATCAAAAAATGGGCAAGAGACATGAAGAGGCACTTCTCCACAGAAGATATACAAATGGCTAACAGACACAAGAAAAAATGTTCAGCATCACTAGCTATCAGGGAAATTCAAATCAAAACCACACTGAGATACCACCTTACACCAGTCAGAATGGCCAAAATTAACAAGTCAGGAAACAACAAGTGTTGGAGAGGCTGCGGAGAAAGGGGAACTCTCTTACACTGTTGGTGGGAATGCAAGCTGGTGCAGCTGCTTTGGAAAACAGTGTGGGGATTGCTTAAAAAATTAAAAATAGAGCTACCCTATGACCCTGCAATTGCACTACTGGGCGTTTACCCCAAAGATACAGATGTAGTGAAAAGAAGGGCCATATGTACCCCAATGTTCATTGCAGCAATGGCCACAATCGCCAAACTGTAGAAAAAGCCAAGGTGCCCATCAACAGATGAATGGATAAAGAAGATGTGGTACATATATACAATGGACTACTACGCCTCCATCAGAAAGGATGAATATCCAACTTTTGTAGCAACATGGACTGGATTGGAAGAGATTATGCTGAGTGAAATAAGCCAAGTAGAGAAAGTCAAGTATCACATGGTTTCACTTACGTGCGGTGCATAAGGGGTAATATAGAAGACAGTAGGAGAAGGAAAGTAAATGAGAATTAGGGTAATTCAGGGAGAGAAAACAAGAGAGACTTTGGGCACAGGAACCAAACTGAGGGACTTGGAGGGAAGGGGTGGGGGGATGGGAGAGCCTGGTGGTGGGTACTGAAGGCACCTATTGCATGGAGCACTGGGTGTGGGGAATGGGCAATGAACTTGGAACACTGAAAAAAAATTTAAGTAACAATATAAATAAATAAATAAATAACTAGAAAATTCATGTATGTTTACACACATTTCATTGTTTCATTTCTATTCAACTGACTTTTGGAAACCAATACTCTGTATTGCATGTTAGCTTGGATTTCTTCCACTGTGTCAAACTTAGTATCTCTGTATTAGCTGGGATACTTTTAGTTGCAAATAAAAAATTCCACCCACAATGACTTAAGCAATGAATATAATTTATTGACTCATGCAATTGTAAAGTCCAGAGGTAAAGAGGATTTCAGGTATGGTTTCATCCAGAGCTTCACATTTGCAAGAGGGCTTTGGCTTTTTTTTAATGCTGTGTTGGTTTATTCTCAAGTGGACTTTCTTCACAGTAGCAAAGTGGACTTTCTTCACAGTAGCAAAAACGTCTGTAGTGGTTTCAGGTTTTTACATTACATTGGAAAGAGAAAAAGCATCTTTGTCCTCAGATCCACTTTGATGGGTCTGGCTTAGGTTACATGATCACATTTTAAAACAATTGCTGAAGTCAGGAGTATGGAATATATGGATTGGCTTAATTTATTTCACATACTCTACACTTGGAGCTATGGGTGAAACTTGAATGCAAATTAAGAGTTTCTGGGAAGAGGGACTTGGATGCTGGGAAGGTTAAATAGATGATGGGAATTAAGGAGTGCATTTGTTGTGATGAGCACCAGGTGATGTTGGAATTATTGGATCACTGTGTTGTACACCTGAGGCTAATATTACACAGCATGTTCACTAACTCGAATTTAAATAAAAACTTAAAAAAATAGTTGCTAGGAAGTTGGAAATTGGATGGAGGGAGGTAACCTCAAGTGTCCAACACAAGATCCAAATTGTGATGTGGTTCATCTAAACAACCTTTCCTGGGGCACCTGGGTTGCTCAGTCGGTTAAGTGTCTGACTTTCAGTTTTAGCTCAGATCATGATCTCAGGGTCCTGAGATCAAGCCCTGCATTGGGATCCACATGGAGTCTGCTTGATATTCTCTACCTCTCTTCTTGGTCCCTTCCTCTGTGCTCTTTCTCTAAAACAAACAAACAAACAAACAAACAAACAAATAAATAACATCAATCTTTAAACATTTCCTGAGCCCCAGCCAAATAGAGTGTTGGGTCCTGGGATAGAGCCATGAATAGGACAAAATCCCTGCTCTCACGTGAGACATAGTAAATATTTGTTGAATGAATAGTCTGGGGGAAAGATACATATATACATAATTTACCATATCATATAAGGTCTATTTCTGGCTCTAAGGACTTTGAGGTAACAGGGGTGTGATCTGCTCTTTCATTCCTCTTTCTTGTCTTTCATCTTCTTTTCTTCCTCTTTCCTCCTCTAATTGAAATCTAGCTCTTCCAGGGTGAGATACTGAGAAGAAAGAATTGGAAAGATAGCAGAGAGTTCCTCACTTGTGCCTGGCTGCCTGCTGGTAGTCAGAGGTGTCCCTAGTCTCACTCTGGTGCAGACAGGGTCCATCTCTTGCTTATAATCTTCAGGATCTGAGGGTCAAGGTGTTCTTGGGGGTGACATTTAGCTTTACCATGGTCTCCTTCCCTGTTTGAGGAGTCCCTTGAAGGGGGAAATGCCCAACTCATTTGGCCTCTTTAGATTTAGCCCATTCTTTTTAAAAAATATTTTATTTATTTATTTGACAGACAGAGATACAGCAAGTGAAGGAACACAAGCAGGGGGAGTGGGAGAGGGAGAAGCAGACTTCCCGCTGAGCAAAGAGCCTGATGCAGGGCTCCATCCCAGGACCCTGAGATCCATGATCTGTGGCGAAGGCAGACGCTTAACTAGCCCAATCTTTAACATGTGTTTCTTCATTTGGAACCATGAAGCCTTCTCCTTGCTTCTTGGTCTTATTTAAGCTGCAGAAAAAACCTTTCTGAGGGAAGGATCTTATTTATGTAGCCTTTCCTTAAACCCCCAGGTCTGTAAAACCCTGACAATGGAGACCCTGAAGCTGAATGTGACAGTAATGAAGCAAGATCAAGGATCTTGTATCAGGTCAAGGATCATGGCTATTTGTGAAACTGTACAGGATGTTGTAAACAGAGGATGTTTACTTTAATGATAATGATAATGTGGCAGAGACACCTAGTTGTCTCCTGGTATCTATTTTTAAAAAAAGATTTATTTATTAAAATTAAAAATAGAGCTACATTATGACCTTGCAATTACACTACTGGGCGTTTACCCCAAAGATACAGATGTAGTGAAAAGAAGGGCCATATGTACCCCAATGTTCATTGCAGCAATGGCCACAATCGTGAAACTGTGGAAAGAGCCAAGGTGCCCTTCAAAAGATGAATGGATAAAGAAGATGTGATACATATATACAATGGAGTACTATGCCTCCATCAGAAAGGATGAATATCCAACTTTTGTAGCAACATGGGCTGGATTGGAAGAGATTATGCTGAGTGAAATAAGCCAAATAGAGAAAGTCAAGTATCACATGGTTTCACTTACGTGAGGTGCATAAGGGGTAATATAGAGGACAGTAGGAGAGGGAAAGTAAATGGGAAGCAGGGTAATTCAGGGAGAGAAACAAAACAAGAGAGCCTTTGGGCACAGAAACAAACTGAGGGACTTGGAGGGAAGGGGGTAGGGGGATGGGAGAGCCTGGTGGTGGGTACTGAGGGCACCCATTGCATGGAGCACTGGGTGTGGGGAATGGGCAATGAATCTTAGAACACTGAAAAAAATAGAAATAAAATAAAAAAGAAAAGAAAACAGAACTAGTGACTGAACCCAGATTAACTGATATGCTCTTAACCATGATGCTGGATGGCTTCCAATGGCTAACTCAGATGAGATATATTTATGTTTGAATCTCCACAGAGCAGTTCTGTGCTCAGTTGGTTTTCTACTAATGGATAGTGCTTCAAATAGGGTACAAAGATGAATCTAATGCTAGCCCTTTTTCCTTTTGATCCTTGGCTTTATTTTGTCAGAAGTTGGGGGTATACTTTGAAAAGAGAACAAAAAATTTGAAATCATCTGCAGTCTGCTTCATTCTGCAATACTCTGCTGGATACAAGTAGTTCAGACAGCAATCGATGGGCTTCTGGTGTGTGAATATCCTCCTCTCTTGTGGTAAAGAACAAAACCTCTAATTGCCTCTATTCTTTGAGTCCACTAACATGGAATATACATTGTGAGAACAGCTGTAATACCTGCAGGTTTGACTGTTTATACAGAATAGACATCTACCTGAATTTCTACAAGAAAATAGGGGCTTGGTGTGGAGACATGGGATCAGGTTATACGGATGTGTGGGTATTAGACTAAACCTGGAAAGCACCCACAGAATCCAGGCTTCTCTAGGACTTACTCTCCCTTTCTCTCTCAGGGGCTATGTGTCTCTCTCATGGTATCTCTGCTTCTCTCTGTGAATAGACTTCATTCCCTTCCTGTGACCTCTATCCCTGCACAACATAGTTTGCCCCAATCATCACTTCCATATTTCAGGAAGAAGGTTCAGGGAGGGGATCAGCCTCTTTTTCCATCAAGGTTTCCCTTATATCTCACTGGTCAGAATGGGCTCATATGGTCACTCATGGCTGTAAGGCAGGATGAAGAATCCTATAGGCAGCTTTTCTAGTCTCTATCATGGAGAGAGGCATGGGAAAGGGAGCTGGAGTTAACCTACCAAAGTACCTGCCCCTGGAGGTGGAATTTAGGTCAACCTGCCAGCGTGGTTTGGATAAAATTTATAAAATGGTTTGAAACTATAAAACACTGTAAAATGTTGACTTCAAAATGGGATGCATGTCATACACCCCATTTGGAGAGTCACTTAAAGGGCCCCAAAGTGTGCATCTAATTTGCCTGAGTCATTTAATCTTAACATTTATATCCATAAAAAAGAATTCCAGAGAAGCAGAAATTTATATGTAGACAAATTTTTAATGCAGCACTTCCTAAAATCAGTAAAATCTCTCAATTTAATGAAATACTTTATATCCATTAAAATGGATATTAATATGAAATATTTGTGCTAAAATGTTATGTGACAAAACCACAAAACAGAATTAAATCTACCCTATCATGACAAGTTTGTAAATTATATCTGGGAGTGAGGGCAGAAAAGCTGATATATGATGGAAGTGGGACTGTATGTTGTTTTTCTCATTTTCTTTAATATTGTCATAATACTGTTTGTATGTTAACACAATCACAAGGAAAAAAACCCCCAAGACAGTGTTTTTGTAGGTGTGGCTCAACTGTCAGTGACCAAACAGAGTCATATATCTTAGGACATATTTGACTTACTCTCCAGAAGTGATCTGTCCTGTGGAGTTGGGGAGAAGTTGTTGCCCTTTGGCATTTGTGTATATCCCTCTCTTCTAGAAGCAAAAATATCAGATAAAAGAGTTTGTAGTTATTTTCCTTCTGTTCTTTTCATGTGAAGGAAGTACAACTTCTTTTTTGTCCTATTCCAGAAATTAGTAACTTTCTCTTCAGTCCTGCCCAGGTCAGGTCCTGAGCCACTTCTTCTTTCAAGATGGGAAACAGGAAGGAGTATTTCAGGGGCAGTGGCAGTGCATGGTTTCTCTGCCCTGCAAGTGACCTCTGCCAAATGTGTTCTTAGTGTGATCTTGGGGGGAATACCTAAGACTCTCACAAAGCATATGGTATGACTGTTTCTTTCTCCTGCCTTTGAAGTTTGGATCCTTGATTGGACAACTGAGAGAGCACGTGGAACAATCTAGAGTGCTTCTGAGAAAACCACAGGCAGCTTTGAGGTCAATATACCCTTTATGTATTATTGGGAATATGCTAGCTATATCATAAGTTGACCCAAGACACAGTGGGTAGAGTAATTATAGCTAATGTTGACTGAATATTTACTACATGCACTTTGACATCAACTAATCTCATTTAATCATCACAACAACTCCCAGAGGTAAGTACTATTATTACCATCATTTTCCAGATGAAGTCAAGGAGATCTGGAAAATAATTTGCTTAATTAAGGTCAAACACTTATAGAGATAGGATTTTCAGACCCCAAAGCCTTAACCAGATTGCTAAGAATGACATTCAGGTGGAACTTTTCTCAGCAAAAAGTGTAATGGAAAAACAATATTATGTTATTTGTATTTCCCAGAACTTTCTCAGAAGGGTAGATCTGTGTGGCCAGGTCCTTTCAATGTGATAGGTCAAGCAAATTGGAGAGGTTTAGGCAGAGGTAACTTGTCTGTGTAGGAAGGGGCTGTGGGAAAGATTTGGAGAGATGGGTCTGGAGATTATGTTGGGAAGAGAGGAGCCACGAAAACCTGGGTGCCATGTAGGGAATGGGAGATTAAGGAGACCCTGCTACCTTCCTCATTCTCTTGAGGGCAAAGGCAGAAAATGAGGGACAAGGAGCCTGGTAAAGAGGATTTGTGAAGTTGAATATAGGGACTCATGTGATATCCCACTTATTTTAAGGAGGTGAAAGAGTAAGTCTTGATGATATCTGGGGGGAAGAATAGTGCTGTTAGAGGGAAGAGCCAGTGTGCTGGAAATGTGCCTGGTATGTCTGAGGACCAGCAAGGAGGCCAGCTGGCTAGAGTGGAAGGAGTGAGGGGTCAAAGAAAAGATGAGTTCAGAAAGGTAAAGTTGGGAGAATGGGACCATATGCCCCATGTTGAAGATCACACAGGGCACTGTTGCTATTGATTGAATGTATGAGAACATCTCCACTATAGTGCCCTGGCAACCTGGCACTTCCACATAGACCTCTCTTCTTCCCTTAGGAGGCCATCACAAACCAGTTTCTGTGGTCTCCCAGGTTCTGAAGAGGTATAGAACTTTCTTGCCCCTCCAATTCCACCCCTTAGAGCTATAGACTAAAACTGCCTCACCTTTTGGTCTAGAATATTTTTTCCCCTTTTTCAATTCATCCTTTTTGATTTCTGGGACAAGAACTATGTGGAAATTTAGTTTCACCACCTAGGTAAATAATAAACTGTCTGAACCTAAAAGTGGCTCATTGTATCTTTACTGATCAATCAGTCATGCATTGGCCTGACTTAGCCTTGTTTGTTTGAGGCTGAGTTGGAGCAAGCTGCAGGAAGGAAGATTGAGAGCCATCAGGAATTCTGTTTTAGACACACTTGGTTTGAGGTACTTGTTAGACTTTGAGCAGGCGGTTGGATATCTGAGTTTGGAGCTTAAGAGAGGCATCTGGTATGGAGGTATAAACTTTGGCATTGTCAGCATATAGATGATATTTATAGCTCTGAGGCCACCTAAGAACAGAGTGTAGATAAAAAAGAGGCCAAAAGACTGAATTCTGGGATCCTTCTAAGGAGACTGGGAGAATAGAAAGGACTGACAAAAGAAACAGGGAGGAGGGACTTGGATGAAGGAGAACCAGGAGAGTGGGGAGTCCCCAAGCCAATGTACAAATTAGTTCCAGGAACTAATTTGGTCAAATGTCAAAAGTTTCTGCTGAATCACTTAAGATGAAAATTGAAAAACAACTCTTGGAGTTAACGATGTATCCTTTTTTTAAAATTTATTTTTATATTTTTAAATTACATTATTTTATTTTTTCAGTGTTCCAAGATTCATTGTTTATGCTCCATACCCAGTGCTCCATGCAATTCGTGCCCTCAATACCCGCCACCAGGCTCACCCAACTCCCCACCCCCCTCCCTTCCAAAACCCTCGATTTGTTTCTAGTCCAAAGTCTCTCATGTTTCATCTCCTTCTCTGATTTACCCACTTCCCATTTCCTTTCCTTCTCCTGCTGTCCTACATATTACTCCTTATGCTCCACAAGTAAGTGAAACCATATGATATTTGACTTTCTCTGCTTGGCTTATTTTACTCAGCATAATCTCCTCCAATCTGGTCCCTGTTGCTACAAAAGTTGGGTATTCATCCATTCTGATGGAGGTGTAATATTCCATTGTGTATATGGACCATATCTTCTTTATCCATTTGTCTGTTGAAGGGCACCTTGGCTCTTTCCACAGTTTGGCAATTGTGGTCATTGTTGCAATGAACATTGAGGTAGATTTTATTTATTTATTTGACAGAGAAACACAGTTAGAGAGGGAACACAAGCAGGGGGAGTGAGAGAGAGAGAGAGAAGCAAGCCTCTTATTGAGCAGGGAGTCTGATGCAGGGCTCTATCCCAGGACTCTGTGATCATGACCTGAGCCAAAGGCAGACGCTTAACGACTGAGCCACCCAGGCACCCCTTAACCATGTATCCTCGGTGACGGTGACGTTGATGAAACAGTTTTGGTGGAGTAGAGGCTGGGGTGGGGCAAATGCCTGATTGGAATGGGTTTAAAGGGGAGTGGGAGGAGCAGAATTGGGCACCGCAAATACAGACAACTGTTTTAGAAACTGTTTTGCAAAAAGGAACCAAAAAATGGAGCAATGATTGGTGGGGGAAGTGGGATCAAAGAAAATATTTGCTTTTTCATGAAGAGAAAAAAGTTGTTTCTGATGGGAATCCCATATTTTTGTGTATACATTCAGTATTGTTTTCACTGGCTTTATGGATTTATTGCAGAACCAATACCATACTTTAACTTACAAGGGCTTTGGGGTTTTCATTTGATGTAGAACCACTGGCTGTGGAATGGTATGATATAATAAGGTATGCTTCATAGTTTTCTAAATTATTTCTATGTGTTTTCTCTTCCAGGTAAATTTTATTTTTATTCTTTAAAGCTTATTTCATTTTAAAGCAATGCACATTTATTATATAAATTTCTGAAAATTGGAAAAATAGAAGGAACTGGTTTTCATTGTACACTATAATACCACCAAGCAGAAGATACCATTGTTATATTTTTCTTTCTTCTCACATTTTTTGGTCTCTCTAGGTATCTCTCTGTATATGTGGATGGTATTATATAATTGACTTAAAAATTATTCATTTGGCAGAGAGCGAGCACACAAGCAGGTGGAACAGCAGAGGGGGAGGGAGAAGCAGACTCCCTGCTGAGCAAGGACTCCATCCTGCATTAGAGTCCTTGCTCAGCAGGGCCATAACCTGAGCTGAAGGCAGACGTTTAATTGACTGAGTCACCCAGCCACCCAGCTTTCAGGTGAATTTCAGAATCAGGTTGTCAAATTCAATAGTAATTCTGTTGGGTGAGATTATACTGAATTACTGAGTACTCTGATGGAGAACTGATATACTTTAGCATTGAGCCTTGTCATCCATGAATAGGGCTTGTTCTCTATTCTTTTTTTTTTAAGGTCCTTGAGGAAAGCCTAACAGTTAAACAAACATAGTTTTTACATATTTCATATTGGATTTATGCTTATGTGTTTTACAATTTTTGATGCTATGGATGGTGTTTTCTTATTTTATATATGCATATATATTAAAGATTTTATTTATTTATTTGACAGAGAGATACACAGGGAGAGAGGGAACAGAAGTAGGAGCAGAGGGAGAGGGAGAAGCAGGCCTCCCGCTGAGCAAGGAGCCCAATGCAGGACTCATTCTCAGGACCCTGGGATCATGACCTGAGCCAAAGGCAGACACTTAACTACTGAACCACACTGGTGCTCCATAACTTTGGAGTTTTCCTAAGTCATAGTAAAGGTTAGTAATAATCCATATTAAACATAAAAATATCTTCCCAAGAGAAATTCCAATTATAATTGATAATAGCATTTAGCTTGCAGTTTGAGCATGAGTATCAGAAGAGATTATGTCTGTGAAAGTGTCTTGTAACATGCTAGGCACTGGTGGTCATGTTTACTTTTTTTTTCTTTTTTCAGGATTTATTTATAAACATATCTCCATGCAAAAATATAGATACCAAAGATAGAGAGTGAGAAAGAGAGACTGCCCCAAATCTTATATAACATGAGAAATGTTATCTTATTAAAATCTTAAAATTCCACATGTAGTTATTTGAATCCCTCAGCAATAAGCTTTATTTTCTATTTAGGTTTATTTGGTGTTAAGAACACTGGTTCACTCAAATTATTTCAAGTTTTGAAGATTTCATAGTTAAGATTCTATGATAGCCATCACTACTGTTCACTAATTTTTTCTTCTATTTCCAGGTACAGGAGATAATTCCACTTCCATGCCTGGATTTCTGAGATAATACATGGAAGATAACCTCTTGGGAGAGTTTCTCTTTCCTGTAGTGAATTTTGGACAAATAAGAAATAAACTTCTATTATATTAGGCACTGAGATTTTGGTATGGTTTGTCACTGCAGCAAAAACCTAATCTATTCTCATTGATATAGAAATCAATAGTCTGGGTGGAAAATCCATCTGAATTTCTAGTTTCTTAAATTATAAAGTTAGGATGCCAATTTGAGATCTTCCTTCTATTTTAATGTGTTTATGACTATAAATTGTCCCCTAACACTGCTTTCACTGCATCCCATTTTAAGTTTTGATATGTTGTGGCTTTACTCCATTCATTTATAAATATTTAAAAATTTCCCATGTAATTTCTTCTTTGGCCCATTGGTTCTCTTTTTTTTTTATATCTTAATTTTTTTTTATTGTTACTTAAATTTTTTTTCCAGTATTCCAAGATTTATTCCCCATTCCCCACACCCAGTGCTCCACGCTTTAGGTGTCCCCAGTACCCACCACCAGACTCTCCCATCCCTCTACCCCCCAGGGGGAACCTGGAGGACAGTGGGAGAAGGAAAGTAAATGGGAAGTAGGGTAATCTAGGGAGAGAAATGAAATAACAGAGACTTTGGCCCATTGATTCTTTACGAGTATGTTGATTAGGAGTGCCTGAGTGGTTCAATTGGTAGCCTTCGACTCAGGTCATGATCCCAGGGTTGTGGGATGGAGCCCTGTGTTGGGCTCCCTGCACAGTGGGGAGCTTGCTTCTCCTTCTCCCTCTGCTGCTCCCCCTGCTTTTTCTCCTCCCTTTTCTCTCTGTCAAACAAATAAATAAATAAAATATTAAAAAGGAGTACATTGCTTAATTTTTACAAGTTTGTGAATTTTCCAGTTTTCCTTCCATTGTTGATTCAAACTTTATCCTATTGTGGTTGGAAAAGATACTTTGTATACATCTATCTTTTAAAATGTATTGAGACTTGGGACACCTGCCTGGCTCAGTTGGTAAAGCATGCAACTCTTGATGTCAAGGTTGTGAGTCCAAACCTCATGTTAGGCATAGAGCTCACTTAAGAAAAAAAATCTATTGAGACTTAATTTGTTGCCTAACATAAGATCTGTGTTTTTTTTTTAATTTTAAAAATTTCTTTCCATTTTTATTTTTTTAAGTTTTCTTATCTTAAATTCATTCTCACAATTCTTGCTCTTTTATTTTTTAACCCACTTATTATTACAACTTGATATTTAATACAACATTCTATAATAACTATTTATTTATTTATTTATTGTTCCAAGATTCATTGTTTATTCCCCACACTCAGTGCTCCATGCAATTCATGTCCTCAGTAACGACCAACATGCTCCCCCATCTTCCCACCTGCCTCCCTTCCAAAACCCTCAGTTTGTTTCTGAGTCTAAAGTCTCTCATGCTTCATCTCTCTCTAATTTACCCCAGTTCCCGTTTTCTTTCCTTCTCCTACTGTCCTCCAGGTTACTCCTTATGCTCCACAACTAAGTGAAACCATATAATCCTTGACTTTCTCTGTTTGACTTATTTCACACAGCATAATCTCCTCCAATCTGGTCCACATAGCTACAAAAGTGGGGTATTCATCCTTTCTGATGGAGGCATAATATTCCATTGTATGTATGGACCATATCTTCTTTATCCATTCATTTGTTGAAGGGCACCATGACTCTTCCAATGGTTTGGCAATTGTGGCCATTGCTGCTATGGACATATGGCCTTTCTTTTCACTACATCTGTATCTTTGGGGTAAATACCCAGTAGTGCAATTGCAGGGTCATTGGGTAGCTCTATTTTAAAAATTTTTAAAGGAATCTCCACACTGTTTTCCAAAGTGGCTGCACCAACTTGCATTCCCACCAACAGTGCAAGAAGGTTCCCCTTTCTCCACAGCCTCTCCAACACTTGTTTCCTGTCGTGTTAATTTTGGCCATTCTAACTGGTGTAAGGTGGTATCTCAATGTGGTCTTGATTTATTTGAATTTCCCTGATAGCTAATGATGACGAACATTTTTTCATGTGTCTGTTAGCCATTTGTATGTCTTCTATGGAGAAGTGCCTCTTCATATCTCCTGCCCATTTTTTGAGGTGATCATCTTTTTTGTTGTTGTTGTTTTTGAGTTTGAGAAGTTCTTTATAGATCTTGGATATCAGCCCTTTGTCTGTAGTGTCATCTGCAAATATCTTCTCCCATTCTGTGTGTTGCCTCTTTGTTTTATTGACTGTTTCACATAAGGTCTGTCTTAGAGAACATCTCATATGGACTTGAGAGGAATGTGTATTCTGTTACTGTGGGGTAAATTTTTCTGCATATCTCTTAATCTACTTGGTATATTTTGTTGTTCAAGTGCTCTATGTCCTTATTTACCTTCAGTCTGTTTTTTCTACCCATTATTGAGAAGAATATTGAGGTCTCCCAACTATTATTATAGGATGGCCTATTTATCTTTTAAATTCTGTCAATGGTCTGTTATTAGGTGTGTAATTGTTTATAATTGCTATATTTTCTTGCTGTATTGAAACTTTTATTAATTTATAATGTATTTGCCCATTGTGTAAACTTTTTGATTTAAAATTTAATTTGCCTGGGGTGCCTGGGTAGCTCAATTGGGTTAAGTGTCCAACTTTTCATTTTGGCTCAGGTTATGATCTCAGGGTTGTGAGACTGAGCACCTAGTTGGGCTCTATGCTCACCAAGGAGTCTGCCTGAGATTCTCTCCCTCTCCTTCTGCCCCATTCCCCCACACCCTGCTCATGCATGTGCTCTCTGTCTCTCTCAAAAATTTCTAAAAAATTTTATCTGATGGTAATATAGCTACCTTTCTTCTTTTCTGGGTACAGTTTGCAAGTATATTTTTCCATCTGCTTACTTTCAACTTGGTTATTTGGTTG
>PITA01033052.1:0-13207 GCA_004023965.1 Spilogale gracilis | reverse complement strand
GGGAAACGAAACAACAGAGACTTTGAACACAGAAACAAACTGAGGGACTTGGAGGGAGGGGGGTGGAGGGATGGGAGAGCCTGGTGGTGGGTACTGGGGACACCTAAAGCGGGGAGCACTGGGTGTGGGGAATGGGGAATGAATCTTAAAACACTGGAAAAAAAAATTTAGTAACAATAAAAAAAAAAAAAAAAAAAAATTCTACTGCTGAAACTAATAAAAAGAAAAGTTGTTATATATCCTCTCATTACTTTACATGATTTTACTTTTTTATTCTAAATCAAACAAATTAATAGAAGAATGTTGAAAGTTATATTAACATAGTTTTTACAAGTTTGGAAGACAAAGCAAAAATTTAAACACAAAACAAATTTTATACCACTAAAAATATTATTTTGAGCTGTCCTAAAAAAATAAAGGGGAGTTATTTGCGACACTAATACTCTCACTTGACACAAATGTAACAGATATAGACAGATATAGATAAAAAGATATAGATAAAAAGATAGAATCAGCACTTAGAAAGTATTAAGAACCCAGGTGACCCTCACCTTCCATCCTTTGTCTCTGCATATCTGCTTCATTACTCTCTTACAACACCAGCTTTCTTACTTTGTAGGTTCACTTATATAGTGTAAGGTGATTCCATAACAACAACTAAATTTTCACATAACCTATATTTAAGACATCAAATCTAGGACCGAGGCCTGAAACTTAGTTCTGATTCCAAATGAATACAGAAATACTCTCTATCAGTCAAGGGTCCCAAGAGAAAACAGAAGGTTTTCTCGGCTGTTATTTTTCAACAGAATTTAATTAAAGGCATAATCACAGTGTGGGGGGGGGACCAATAAAGGAGAAGGAGACACCTAACATCTGACAACAGGAGGAAATACTTATCATACTGAGACTTGAGGAAACAAGGAAAGGAACTTGTGGGGAGGAGGATTTCCCAAAAAGAGCCATAGTTGAAGACAGACACAACCACTTCAAGAGCTATAGTGATGAGGCAGAAAGAGAGTGAGGGAAGAAATATTCAGACTTCTGTTCTCCATACTCCAAACCCAACTGGAAGCCAAAAAGCCAGTAATACAGTCTGCAGGGGCTAGCCACATGGGCACAGAACAGGGCAGAGAAAGATGAAGGAGGAATTTTGGGTGGGTAACTAGAAGATGGGGGAATGGCAAAAGCAAAAAGGTTAGCATGCACTCCAAGTAACCCACCTGACTTGGATTGCTTACTTTCTCATTAAATCAGTTCTGACCAAGAGATTAAATTATTGAAGAGTGACTTAATATCTTTATAACATCCTGTACTTGTTCTTTGTGTGTATACATTTCTTACTCTCATTACTTTTTAATGTCTGCTTCTCACTGTGCAATTCCTGTAGGGCAGTTATCATATTCTTTCTTTTCATTACAATATCTTCCCTATGTTTAGTCAGCCAACCTCTAGCAAGCCTTCAACAAATATTTGGAAATGGATGCATGAATATATGAAAATTTTTGACAAAATTGTCCTTTTTTGTAACACTCTCAATTCAATTTTTTTTAAAGTTTTTAACTTTCTATTTGGAAATACTTTTAAAATACAGAAGTTACAAGAATAAGACACAAATAATTCCTCTATACTCTTTACACAGATTTATCTAATGATAACATTTTGTTCCATTTGTTTTATTATTTGTGTCTTTGTACTCTAGGTATATCTGTATTTTTTATTGAACCATCTGAAATTAAGTTACATGTATTAGGGCCCCTTACCTCTAATTAAGCATGCATTTCCTAAGAACAGGGATTTTAAATGGCTACAACACAGTTAATTTAATGTTCTTAGGATAATTTATCAACCAGATCCCAATTTTTCCTTTGACACATTTCACCTAATTACAGGCTTGGCTGATATTTTCCCATGAGTATATTCAGATTAGGTATTCTAATTCAGAACACAATTAGGTGATATTTTGTACTAAAGGTACTGCAAACTTGCAATTCAGAAGGTCCATTTGCCCAATATTGATGGGAATTTTTTGATTATCAGTTTTGTATATAAGGTTCCAGAGTTTTTTTCTCCCACACACATTGTTACTGCCCTATTCTTTTCTTTTCTCTGAGACTTTAATTTCACATATATTGTAACTGTTAATTATATTATTTGTCTTTTTTTGCATTTTGCAGTTTTTCTTTTAACTTCTATTTGACTAATTCTCTCTTCAACTGCACATTTTTATATTTAGCCAAATATATAGTCCATCTTTATTTTTTGATGTAGTCTTCAGTTATTCATTAGTTGCATATAATACACAGTGCCCTCATTAATACCCATCACCAGGTTATCCCATCTACCACCCTCTTCCTTTCTGTAACACTCAGTTTGGTTGCCTGAATGCAGGGTCTCTCATGGTTTGTCTCTCTCTGATTTCTTTTCATTCAGGTTTCCCTCCCTTCCCCTGTGGTCCTCCACATTTTTCCTTATGTTCAACATATGAGTGAAACTATACATTATCTTTCTCTGTTTGATTTACTTTAGTGGCAACTAATCTAATCACTTCTGCTATCTACTAGAACCACACTTATCAAACAACCTCTATGCCTGATCAATGTCCAATCATCTCTCCTTAAAACAAATATCCACACGGGGCGCCTGGGTGGCTCAGTTGGTTAAGCGACTGCCTTCCGCTCAGGTCATGATCCTGGAGACCCGGGATCGAACCCCACATCGGACTCCCTGCTCGGCGGGAAGCCTGCTTCTCCCTCTCTCACTCCCCCTGCTTGTGTTCCCTCTCTTGCTGTACATCTCTCTGTCAAATAAATAAAATCTTTAAAAAAAAAAACAAATATCCACAATAATAGTTTATATGGAAATTGAATACCCTTTTTTAAACATTGTTTGTTTATTTGAGAGAGAGAGAGAAAGAGAGAGAGAGAGAGAGTAAGCATGTAGGGGAGGAGCAGATAGAAAAACTCAAGCAGAATCCACATTGAGTGCAGAGCCCAGGGCAGGGCTCAGTCTCCTCCTGAGATCAGGACCTGAACTAAAACCAAGAGTCAGATGCTTAGCTGACTATGCCACCCAGGTGCCCTGGAAATTGAGTAATACTTTTTCTTTTAAGATTTTATTTATTATCATATCGAGAGAGAGGGCAAGCACACACAAGCAGGGGGAGAAGCAGGCAGATGGAAAATCAAGCTCCCCGCTGATCAGGGAACCCGATGAGGGACTCGATCCCAGGACCCTGAGATCATGACTGGGGCCAAAGGCAGACACTTAATGGACTGAGCCACCCAGGCATCCCAATTGAGTAGTTCTCAGTACTTAATTTGCATGCTGCAGAAGAAAAAGCCAATTATGAATCTATTATTCATAACATAAGAGGTGTCAGAGGTGTTATTTAGGAACTTTTTTACTAGAACATAATAGATAAGAATAAGAACCAGTTAACTATAAATAAATGTTCTTTTCAATATCTTAACTGATAAAGTGCAATTTCAGATCTGAAATTTTTTTTGGTTTTGGGGTTTTTTAATCTTTCTCTTGAACAGAGAAAATAAGCATCAGGGGCACAGAAAAGTTTTGTTTAATTTTCTCTTACTGTTGCTTATTCCATACATAGTTAATTGAACTAAAAATCCTTAAAATAGGGAAGGAATTTATTATTATTATTGCTTTAATCATTATCATAATTACGTTCTTCATCATCATCAATCCAGAGAATTTTAAATACACAGCACAATCTGGCCATTAAATTATGTAAGCAAAATGTACTTTTAAAAAATCGGACACAGAATAAAAACTAATTGCAACTTACATGATTCATTTAACTAGCACACAAATCACTGTCTTAAGTGCTAATATGAAGTGAATTCGTGGCATTCAATTCATTCAACAAATAGTTATTAGGTACTTACTGTCTGCCAAGAACAGTTCCATGTACTAAGTATAGAGTGGGGAACCCAAAGTTGCAGCTCTTACAGAATCTACATTCTAGGTGAGGTAGCCAGAGAAGAATAAATACAAAATGCATTTTATCAATGATAAAATGACAAAGGAAATGGAGAAAAATAAGGGAAAGGGGATTCAGAGGAATGGGCAAAGAGGTATTCTGTCTTATTGTCAGGATGATAAAATGACATTTGAAAAAGACCTGAAAGGATTAAGAGAGCTATGCAGATATCTAGGGAAAGAACATTCAAAGCAGAAAAAAACGGCAAATGCAAAGGTCCTGAGGTAGAAATATGCCTGGTATAAGGGAACAGACTAGAAGCCAGAATACATGGGACCTAAATAAGATTAGAGTGGAAAAAGAGTGCAGCCATAATGTTTAGGGTCTTAAGGGCTATTATAAAGACATGGAGTTTTATTGTGAAGTATGGAAGCCACTGAGGGAATTTCAAGCTGAGAAGTGACAGGATCTGACTTACGTTGTTTAAAGGACCACTCAGATTTACATGTCAAAAATAAATAGCAGGGTGAGGAGAAGAAAACCAGGAAACCAGTTAAGAGGCTATTGTAATTGTCCAGCTAATAAATGATGGTTCTGGAAATGGGGTGTTGGCCTACTAGTGGTAAGATTTGGTCAGATTCAAAATGTTTTTCAAAGACAGAGTAACAGCTTTCATTGACAAATGGAACATAGAGTTTATGGATAACTTTACAGTTTTTGCCATAGACAAGTGGGAGGATGAAAATGTTATCCATTGAGATGTGAGAAACAGGGAAGAAAAAAGCTAGATATAGTGTGGTTGAGTTCATATTTAGACATGATACATTTTAATAGCTATTAGACATCTGCAGAGAAATGTTGAGGATATCATAAAATGTATGAATCTGTATTCTGGGAAAATGGAGAGATATAAATCTAGAACTTGTCAGCATACTGATAGTAATGAAAGACTTAATACTGGATAAATGCACCTAGTTAGTGAGTATGAAAACACAAGAGTACAGGTTTGAAGACTGAATCCTGGAATATTCCAATATCCAGAGGTCTTATAAATGAGAAAAACATACTGAAAATTAACTGCCAGTGACATAGGAAAATCACAGATTGGTCTCCAGAAAGCCAAGTGATAGAAGATTTTTAAAAGGGAATGAAGTGATCAAGTGATCCAATCATGCTGATAAATTAGTTAAGACAAGGACTAGAAATTGACCATTGGGTTTAACAACATAGTAGTAACATAAGACTTTTTACAGAGTGGTACACATAAGGCCTGATTAAAATGAGTTCAAGCAAGAAGGGAAACAAGGAGACTATACATATTCAGACATCAAGTACAAGCAATGTTATTGAGGAGGATTGCTGAAAGAAGCTCAGAGAACAGAACAGGAACTGGGGAGGTTGAGCAAATTTTATGTTTAATTGAGAATATTACTGCTTATCTGAAAAAAGGAGTGAAGAGGCGCAAGACAGAGAGGCAGGACAATTACTGGAGTCCTGTCCTTGAAAGGGGACAGGATCCGGCCTAAAAAAGGTGTTGGACTTCAATGGAGGCCCAGACATTTCACTAGTAACAAGAACAAAATAGTGCATGTGGACATAGAAGCAGTCAACGTTGTTTCAGATATGCAGAGTAGAAAGAATTGAATATAGACAGGCTTGAGAATATCCTGGAAACATACAATGTAGGAAGAAAGAGGCTATAAAGATATATACTAGAGGTGATTAGAATGACAGACCATGAACTCTATGTGTAAGTCAAAGACATGAAGCCATGCAGCATGTGGAAATATTATAGAAGTAATAAAATAAGTGTCTTATAGATCCTGGTAGGGTTTAAGAATTATTGACCTCAGGGCACTAGAAGGAGCATGCTGGAAAGGGGGAATGGTAGTTGGCAGGTATAATATTAAAGATGAAGAATATGGGGGAGAGAACTAGGTCATAACTGCAGAAAGAAGTACCTGAGTCAAGGTAAAGGACAAAATCAGTGGAGGACAGGAGGTCAAGGAACTGAGATTGCAGAGAATTGTATTATAAAAGTATTAAAAGTGTATTTAGATAGAAAATTCATTCTCTCATATACAAATTACATAATTATATACATTATATATACCCATATATACCTAGAAAATTCATTCACATATATTTATTCATATAAAATAGTTATATACTATAAATTTTTTCATATATATATGAGATATATATATATATCATATATATATATATGTATGTAGAGAGAGAGAGAGAGAGAGAAGGGGAGAAAGAGAAGGAAGGTGAGAAAAAGAATGAATTAGTCAGATAATGAGAGTTTGAAGAAATGTGAGAGAGAGACCTGGGGTCAACAGATGCTTGCAACATGGAGTAATGAATGGCATAATCTAGTAATTTGAACTTCAGATTAGGTACTTTCAAGGAGAGTGATAAGAGTGGACAGAAAGGTACCAAGGGAATCTACCTATCTCTAGGTCCAGTGGCAGAAGAGTGCAGAAGGGAAGCCATCTCGCCCTTCTCAGGGGTCACAAGAAGTTGATTCTTTATGAAGAATCAAGTTTCAGAGAGCAAGGAGGTGGAAAAAAAAATTCACAAAAATGTTAAGAATTCAGAGGTTTTTGCTCATAACAGACACTGGGTCCCGGAGTACTCAGTGGAGTACTCAGGAAGATTTGGGGAATTAACAAGGGAGAAAGATTTTTACAACAAGTAAAGAGACTTACTGGGATGATGGATGAATGCAGATGATGGGAGATGACTTGGAAATGTGGCTCACAGGGTGAGTGACAGAGACAAGAGCAAAGTTAGCCCTGGGTTCTCAAGCAGGATATGGTGGGGAGGAAGTGAGTGCTGTTGAGAAGGGAACAGGAGATCTTACTGAGAATATATAAAGCCCCAGGATCCACTCTTCACTCTCACTGATGACAATGTGAAGGCCTGAAGAGACTCCACATCTGGTGGAATCATTGCAATTATATACAGGAAAAAAAATACTTATTTTATAACTGCTAAGGGACTTACACAATTCAGCTTGAGCCAAAATACTGTAGGGTCTCTGGAAAAGTTAGTATTAAAATTTTAGTTAATGGGTGCCTGGGTGGCTCAGTGGGTTAAAGCCTCTGCCTTCAGCTCAGGTCATGATCTCAGGGTCCTGGGATCGAGGCCCACGTCGGGCTCTCTGCTCAGCAGGGAGTCTGCTTCTTCCTCTCTCTCTGCCTGCCTCTCTGCCTACTTGTGATCTCTCTCTCTCTGTCAAATAAATAAAATATTTAAAAATATTTTTAGTTAAAAAATAAGAAAGATAAAACAGGTAGTTTGCTGTTTCTGCATATAAAAAATAAATCAGCTTCAATTTTCACTGCATTGTCAGAATCTCCACCTGTTGGTTGGGTGCCTGAATCTTACAGACTTATTTTCAGTCATCAACATAATATATCCACACTGCAGACACACAAACACACAGACAAACTTTGAATTGAAGAGAATTCTTAAAAACATTAACTACTATAGACCACTCACCAGTCCAGACACCATGCTTAAATCCATTCTCTCAAATAATACTTCCAATAGCCTTCTGATGGGTTAGTCCCATGTTTTCAGAGTTAGAAACTGAGGCATACAGAAATAAATTCGTCCTAGGTCATACAATGAGTAAATGCTTGATGTATGGTATATATGAGTTGAGATCACTATCAGAAAACACAATATCTATCAGTATTCTGTAGTAAGCATTTCTCAAAGTACAGTCCCTGGACCTGTGAATTGGTAGGAAATACTAATTTTAGGACCCCCTCCCAAACCTATTCAATCAGAAACTCTGGGGTTAGTGTCCAGAAATCTGTTTTAACAAGCCCTCCAGATGATTTTGTTGTAGACTCAAGTATGAGAACCCCTGTTCTAAAATAAGTAGGGATGGAGTATCAGGTTATTGAGAGCATGATAAAGGATGGATGACTACCTATCACTCCAGATTCTTTAAATTCTGACTCAGCATTTAAGTGTGTGCGTGTGTGTGTGTGTGTGTGTGTGTGTGTTTGTGAGTAGTTGGTGAATATGAGTAGGTGGGTGTAGGGATGTAGTATTAGCTTATCTCCCTCCCTCATTCTAAATAATTTCAGAATTATTAAATTCAGGATTTGCTGAAGACAGCTAGAATTTAGATATTAGCACAACTGTTGTTCTTATGGTCTAGCACATTAAATACATAAAGAAACAACAACTCTTAGTATCTGAAACATTAAAGTTTTCATTTTCATGACAAAATATATGATTTATAAGTGTTTTGCACATTTTGAGCCTCTCAATTTTATTAGAAGCCAGACTTGGCTGAACATGACAGTAATGGTGTGGGGATTTAAGACAAGAAAACTGACATGACATTAATCTCTGTTTCTCTATAGTGAACACCTTGTTATAAAAGGCGTTCTTACTGTCAAAGAGCTGTTGCTTGGGGCAGTTAAATTACTGACACAACCAGTTAATCTCTTCTTTTTCAGTGAATAGAGGATATAAAATAGAGTGCAATTGATTTTTTATATTATATAAATAACTGAATTTCATTAAAATATTTTCCAAAAATTATAGCAGAATTTCTCTCACCTATCTTCACACTTTGCAATAAAAATAGAGACCATTACAAAGCCATTCATCAGTCCAATTTCCCTCTAGCCCTAGGGGCATAATGAAAAACTAAATTTACTAGGAAAGAGGATGTTTGAAGAGAAAATTTTTCATCCATTACTCATTTTGTGAGGCACAGATGGTGAAAGGCGATCATGGTGAGAAGCAATTAAACTCTTGTATTTCTCTGCTTCTGCTAACTTTCTTTTCCATCCACTTTAAACCTGTGATATCATTTGTATTACCATCACAGAAAAATTTGGAAAGGTATAAGATCTCCATTTTATAGAGGGAAAAACCCATGCAAGTTTAACAAATAGGCATGGATAATGCAGTGCTATATCTATTGATTGTTACCTCTCTGACACTGCTCTAATTCTCACCTAAACTTCTGAGTGTGTCTAGATACAGTATATGACACTTCCACTCAACAAACAGGTGATGATATGGCCCAGAACTTTCGAATAGTTCAAGGACAACACTGAGATGTTCTTAGTCTTTTTCATTTCCATTCATTCATTCATTCATTCACACACAGTAAGGTTTTCCAGACTCCATGATATATGATGAGGCAACAGACTGAATATAGAAGAAGATAGGAAAATCTGGCTTTTTTTCTATTAAGTTGTCATTAAAGATATCTGTAAAATTATAAAAAAATAATTAATTAAAATAAAATAAAAACTAAGCCTATATTTTGACCTAAATAGTTGTTTCTGAAATTTTCAGAAAATTATGTTGACATATAATAATGTCATCATTGTTTCAAAATGAATAAACTAAAACATCTTAGTATAAATTCTAATACAATAAATATAATCTACATTTTAAAAAGCTCTTTGTGAAGAAAGATGGTCCAAGAAAGACCCTGAAGTCAACTCCTGACAGAGACATAATAAACTTACACCTACATACAGAGCAATTCCTTCTGAAGAAGAACGGAGGGCTGATGGAACAGCTTTTGTACAACAGATGCTAGAGGGACCACATAGAGAAGGGAGGGAGAGATGGAGACTTGGTGATAATAGGAAGTAAAGAGGGCCATCACCACAGGGTCCACTGCATAGGCTCACCTACCGTGGACCATAGTTAAACGAGAAACAAAAAGAAAACAGCAGTTTGAAGGACAATTAGACTGATATGAAGGAACTATATTTACTAAACCTAGCAAACCCAAAAAATGAGCAGGGAATTACTAGAATGCTCTTCAGGGTTAGAGGCACTAGCGACTGTGTTTTTTCATGTTCCCTCTCCATGTTGATGTATGGACAGAAGCAAAGTCCAGGCACTCTCGCTGACATCCTAAGACTGTCCAAGTGCACATGGGGCTACATCCCATGCCAGCTCTAGCTCTTTTTTTTTTTTTTTTAAGATTTTATTTATTTGACAGAGAGAAACACAGCCAGAGAGGGAACACAAGCAGGGGGAGTGAGAGAGGGAGAAGCAGGCTTCCTGCGGAGCAGGGAGCCCGATGTGGGACTCGATCCCGGGTCTCCGGGATCATGATCTGAGCTGAAGGCAGTCGCTTAACCAACTGAGCCACCCAGGTGCCCCAGCTCTAGCTCTTTCTGAAAGATACCCCTAAAAAATGTGCTCTAGGATTCCCTGGGATATGCTTACACCAGTTCCAGCCCTAACATCAAGGTAGCTCCAGTATACCATAACCCAGGATACCCTGCCTATGCACACTCCAGTTTCAGCCAAGGGACCAACACAGTCCAGCCAGGGACCACCTGGCCCATAGCTGCTGCAGCCAGCCTACCGAAGCTGCCAGGAAGATTCTCCTACAGAAGGCCACTGCTTTGAGACTGAGTGAGGTAGCTGTCCTGTCTGCTTCACAGAAACAAATACAGAAAGTCAAATAAAATGAGGTGACAAAGGAATAGGACCCAAAGGCAAGAATATAAACGCCAGGGGAAAGAAATCCTAATATAATAGAAATAAATAACTTACTAGATTAAAAGGTCAAAGTAATAATCGTTAACAATACTCATTAAAATTGGGAGAACGGAGGAACACAGTGAGAGACTTCAAAAAAGTCTTAGAAAATATAAGCAAAAAATACAATAATTTGAGGGGCGCCTGCTCCCTGCTCGGCGGGAAGCCTGCTTCTCCCTCTCTCGCTCCCCCTGCTTGTGTTCCCTCTCTGGCTGTGTTTCTCTGTCAAATAAATAAGATCTTAAAAAAAAAAATACAATAACTGAAATGAAAAAATACACTACAGGAAAGAAGGAGCAAATTAATATAGAAGAACAAATCAACAATCTGGAAGGTAGAACAATGGAAAACACCATATCCAAATAGCAGAAAGAAAAAAATAAGAACTTTAAAATAATGAGGATAGTTTAAGAGACTTCTGGAACAATATCAAGCATACTAAGATTGTAATAAATGGGGGCGCCTGGGTGGCTCAGTTGGTTAAGCGACTGCCTTCAGCTCAGGTCATGATCCTGGAGACCCGGGATCAAGTCCCACATCGGGCTCCCTGCTCGGCGGGAAGCCTGCTTCTCCCTCTCTCGGTCCCTCTGCTTATGTTCCCTCTCTGGCTGTGTTTCTCTCTGTCAAATAAAATCTTAAAAAAAAAAAAAAAAGATTGTAATAAATGGGTCCCAAACTAGATGTACACAAAATGTTCCATGCTGGGGCACCTGGGTGGCCCAGTTGGTTAAGCAATCCAAGATCAAGCCCCACATCGGACTCCCCGCTCAGCGGGAAGTCTGCTTCTCCCTCTCTCACTCCCTCTGCTTGTGTTCCCTCTCTAGCTGTGTTTCTCTGTCAAATAAATAAATCAAATATTTGAAAAAAATGTTCCACATTGATACATATTATAATTAAATGGCAAGATTTAAAGATAAAGAGTGAATATTGAAGGCAGCAAGAGAAAACCAGTCACATACAAGGAAAACCCCATATTATTATCAGCTAATTTTTCAGCAGAAACTTTACAGGTGAGGAGCAAGTGGAAAATATATTTAAAGGGGTGGAAAGAAAAAATTATAACCAAGAATCCCTAAGGTAGTATTCAGAGTTGAAAGAGAGAGATTTCCCTAGACATGCATAAACTAAAGGATTTCATAACCACTGAAGTAGCCTTAAAGGGAATATTAAATGATCACTTTTAAGTGACAAAGGAATATAAATAAAACATATGGAAGAACAATTTTACCAGTAAAGGCAAATATATGGTACAGGCAGTGAATTGGACACTTAAAACATGATCATAAAGGCTGAAAAACAAAAATAGTGAATCAAATAACTATGATAAGTAGCTTACACAAAATAAAAGATGTAAAATAAGACATCAAAAAATTAAAATATTGGTGGGGGGATAAAAATGTAGTACATTTAAACTTCCTTGGAACTAAAGTGAAAATCAGCTTAAAATGAACTATTATATATACAGACTGATAAATATAAACCACATGGTATTAAAAAGCCAAAAATCTACAATAGCTAAAGAAAGAGAAAAAAAATCACAATATAACACTAAAGAAAATCATAAAACCATGAGTAAAGAAACCAAGATAAAAAAGAATAGAGAGGGGTGCCTGGGTGGCTCAGTTGGTTAAGCAGCTGCTTTCGGCTCAGGTCATGATCCTGGAGACCTGGGATCGAGTCCCACATCAAGATTCCTGTTCGGCGAGAAGCCTGCTTCTCCCTCTCTCAGTCCCTCTACTTGTGTTCCCTCTCTAGCTGTGTCTCTCTCTGTCAAATAAATAAATAAAATCTTAAAAAAAAAGAGAATAGAGAGCTAAAAAAAAAGAAAACAATTAACAAAATGGTAATAAGGACACATCTATCAATAATTACTATAAATATAAATGGATGAAATGCTCCAATCAAAAAACACAGGGTGGCTGAATGGATGAGACAAATAAGATCTATCTATATGCTTCCCAGAGGAGACCACATTCAAATCTAGAGACACATGCAGACTAAAAGTGAAGAGATAAAAAAAGTTATTTCAGGCAAATGGACCCAATGCAAACAAAAAGAAAGTTAGAGTAGAAACTCCTATTTCTGATAAGAGAGAAATACTCCTGTCAAACCAAATAGACACTAAAATACTACCAGAAAACAAAGAAGGGCATTACATAATGATCAAGGAGGAGTCAACAAAGAATATGGTTTGAATTTATAAGTATTTATGCATCCAATGTAACAAAAGCTAATTATGTAAATCAAATATTAACAGACATAAACGGAGAAATTGACAGCAATACAAGAGTACTAAGGAACTTTAATACCCTACTTTTTTTTTATTGTTACTAAAATTTTTTTTTCCAGTGTTCCAAGATTCATTCCCCATTCCCCACACCCAGTGTTCCACGCTCTAGGTGTCCCCAGTACCCACCACCAGGCTCTCCCATCGCCCCACCCCCTCCCTCCAAGTCCCTCAGTTTGTTTCTGTGTCCAAAGTCTCTGTTGTTTCGTTTCCCTCCCTAGATTACCCCAGTTCCCATTTACTTTCCTTCTCCCACTGTCCTCCAGTTTACCCCTCATGCACCGCAAGTAAGTGAAACCATGTGATACTTGACCTTCTCTTCTTGGCTTATTTCACTCAGCATAATCTCCTCCAGTCCAGTCCATGCTGCTACAAAAGTTGGATATTCGTCCTTTCTGATGGAGGCATAGTATTCCATTGTATATATG
>PITA01033051.1:0-13209 GCA_004023965.1 Spilogale gracilis | reverse complement strand
CCTTCTTTTCACTACATCTGTATCTTTGGGGTAAATGCCCAGTAGTGCAATTGCAGGGTCATAGGGTAGCTCTATTTTTAATTTTTTAAGGAATCTCCACACTGTTTTCCAAAGCAGCTGCACCAGTTTACATTCCCACCAACAGTGTAAGAGGGTTCCCCTTTCTCCGCAGCCTCTCCAACACTTGTTGTTTCCTGTCCTGTTAATTGTGGCCATTCTGACTGGTGTAAGGTGGTATCTCAGTGTGGTTTTTTTTTAAAGATATTATTTATTTTTTTAAAAAGATTTTATTTATTTGACAGAGAGAAATACAGCCGGAGGGGGAACACAAACAGGGGGAGTGAGAGAGGGAGAAGCAGGCTTCCTGCTGAGCAGGGAGCCCAATGTGGGACTCAACCCCGGGTCTCCGGGATCATGACCTGAGCCGAAGGCAGTTGCCCAACCAACTGAGCCACTCAGGCGCCCCCTCAGTGTGGTTTTGATTTGAATTTCCCTGACAGCTAGTGATGATGAACATTTTTTCATGTGTCTGTTAGTCATTTGTATATCTTCTATGGAGAAGTGCCTCTTCATGTCTCTTGCCCATTTTTTGATGTAATTGTTTTTGAAAATTAATATTTTTAATTCTTTTTTAAAACAAATACAGTACAGTTCTATAAGTGTATTTTCTCTTATGATTTTCTTTTTTAAATATTTTTAATTCTATATTTATGATGATTCTATCTACATCGGCTTCTCTAAAACTTTAACAATTGCTTTATCTTCTGATAAGTCCCCATCTCAATCATCGCCCTTTCCAGAAATGCTCTGTACCTGTTCACCCATTCGGGAAGCCCCTCCAACCTTGATAAGGTCTCTTGGTGCTATTTTTCCCCTTCAAAGTTATCCTACACTTTTATGCTGCCATGCATGTTTCTATGTCATGAAGGTATCCTTATTTTCTTCAGGAATGTGGGGGGAGTGGTGCTGAGGCTCCTCACCAGGGCAGGGGCTGCACATCTCTGTGGTAGGTCCTTGTGTGCATCACAGGACAGTCTCTATCCCAACCCTGGACTCCTGCCCCTGAACTCCCCTAATGTGATATCATCCCAGGAGTCAGTGAACCTTGTCTGCTCCACTACTGCAGAGGGGCTGGGACCCAAGAGGGACAGGTCACCTGGACCTGTCAAGTCTTTGAGACCTCTGGTCCTTCTGATGAGTATGCATTTTCTAGGGCGGGTGGCTTTCATTATACCACAAGGCTGGTTCTTGGTAATTCATCGCTTTTGGTTCTGTCCTTATCTCAGTGGCCCTCACCCTACCACTGTGTCCTGGAGTCACCTTCCACTTGTCCCTCTTAGTCTTGTGTCCTTGTGTTAGCCTCTGATACTGGGGCCTCCAAACGATATTTCTCTTCAGTGAAGTGGTGAGGGAGAGGTTGTTGCTGGGACTCAGCTACAGGGAACTTCTCCCTCCCATCACTGGTCCTTACCAAACCCACCCTGTCTGGGGCTCATCCTCTTCCCTGGACAGCAGGCACATTCTGCAGATTTGAATGGTGGAGACAGAGTGCACCGGTGAAGGAACAGAATGTAACCACAGAGAGGAGGCATGGAAGCAGAAGTTAGCTTGGAACAAGTGAATAGGAACAACGCCCAAGGGACACTTGGGTGGGACCCTGAGCTGGAAAGGGCAAAGGCCATGAGTGCCCAGACCCCTGGAACCACGACACGCTGGCACTGTGGGTGGGATACGTGCCTGCTTCTCCTAGGTTCCCAGCTCCCGGTTACTCGTAGCTGGATTTCCGAAGAGGAGAAAGACAGTGACATGGAAAGTCGTTTCCCTGCCACTGTGGAGTATGCTTTACAGGTATTCAACCCGCAGAGTGAGGACACAAACCCTGTGAACTGTGCGCATTGTGAATTTCTGGAAGGAGCAGGTAGGTGACAACATTTTCTGACCTAATGACCTGCACTTGCAGTTCAAGGCCAGGGGAGGAGAACATCTTATCAAGGGATCTTGTTCACCATCTGAAGTCCATAAAATACAGTGGAAATACAACTGTCCAGTTAGTGTTAGTTTTTATAGAAGAAATAATTTGGAAATTAAACACCCTACTCAAGGCCTATTCACATGTAAGACATACTTTCAATCTTCATCATTTTATGACATTATTTAATGACTAATAACTCAAAATCTGGATTATGAGGTGATAAAGATCTTGTGTAAGAGAAGATCCAAAGAGGAGATAAGTTGAGGAAACATTCTAAGAAAGCAAATGCAGACAGATTATCAGCAAACAGAGGAACAGACACAGTACTGGGAGCTTGAGGACCTGGGGAGTGAGGACTCTTCCTCATCCCGAGCAGCCTCTGTGATCTCAGAGTTTCTTCTCTGGTCTCCTCCTTATAGTCTCTGATTAAGGGAATGGATGCTACTCTACACTCTTCCCAGAGTGTTGTCTTTGTAATGGGAGGGTCACAAAATTCATCCAGGAATACTGTTTTCATGTGGACTGCATCAGGAGCAGGTCAACTCATGTGTGTATAAGTGTGTGTGAGTGTGTGTGTGCATGTGTGTGTGTGCACGTGTGTGTGTGTACATAGCGGTGTGTACAAAGGCGAGTGTAAGTAGTTATGAGTGGGTATATGTCCGTGAGTGTGCGTGTGAGTGTGTTTAAGTGTATCATTGAGTGTGAGAGGGTGTGTGTAAGTATGAGGTTTTGAGTGTGTGTCTGTGAGTGGGTTTGAGTGTAGGTGGGTGTATCAGTAAGCATGTGTATGTCCTAGTATGTATGTGTGAGTGTGCATGTGTGAGGGGCCCAGGGCATTCCTCTCTTCCCCTGGACTTCTGCCCTGAAAGCCTGAGGGGGGAAGAGTGGTGGGAACTCCACCCTAGGAGGAGCTCCAGTCTCTGTGAACCCTGCTGGGCCAGGTCCCATCTGGTTCTGCTGCTGAGCTCTCTCCGGCCGGGCCTCTGCGCTGGGCTCCCTAGATCTGCACTCTCACTGAGCTCGGGTGGGGGAGTAGTGGAAGGCAGAGTAAGGGTACGGAATGGGATGAAATAGAATGGAGTGGAAAAGAGGACACAAAATTCAGAAGGCACTTTGTAATAGGACAAGAGGTATCACTGTGTGTGTGTGTGTGTGTGTGTGTGTGTGTGTGTGTGCACATGTGAGTGTTCCAGCAGCACTGCAGAAATTTTCCTGTTCTCAGGCAGGTAAAAAGGGTCACAAAGGGCTGTAGAAGAATCTCCCACCCAGACACGGACATTACTTGGCAAAATCATGCAGAGCCAACAGCTTCCCAGGCGCTCAGCACCTAACCCCAGGAGTGCTATTGTAGCTTCAGAAGGGTCTGAAGTCAGGCTGGGTCTCCCTGGGCACTTGGGGACATGGGACTTTATGGTGTGACGTAAGAGGCCTTTCTCTACCTGGGTCTCACAGCAAATGCAGGTCTTTGTGCTTGAATTCCCCAAGCTTAGCTTTACCCTCAACCAGCTGGCCCAGGTCCAGAGGCAGCCCCCTGCGTGAAGAGTTTGGGACTCCCGTACACCACCCGGTCCTGCACTAGCAGCTCTCAATGGAACCAGACAGGTGTTCCCACTGTAGTGTCTCCACGCCCCACAGGTGGAGGACAACCTGGCATTCTCCATGGAGCTGGAGCTTCGCAGAACTGAATGTGGGAAATTTGATGGAGACATTGACAACTGTCCCCTTCAAGAAAGCCCAGAGCTGAACAACGAAAGACACACAGGAGATCCCTCAGATACACAAGTGAGGATGCTGCTTGGGACAGAGGGGAGGTTGAGCCGATGACAGTGGCTTTCCTAGGGAGCAGCAGGCCCCACCTTGCTCACTGCTGTGCTACAATAGGACCCCAGCCAGAGAAGGACAGGTCATCCTTGGGGCACACGTGTAGGCCTCAGCCAATCTTGGAACCAGTTCTGTCTATTCAGCTCATTCCAGCTGCCTGGCCTCAGGACACAGCAGTGTGAGATTGCTCCTGGCCATGAGGGCCTGGATCTCCTGGGGCTGAGACAGGGTGCCCCTTCTCTGAGCTTTACCCACCTCCCTTCCTGCCTTCAGGAGAGGGGCATGTCAGGGTGGCCATCACCTTTGCCTCTCTTTGAGGTTTTCCTGGCTCTGTTGAGAGCCTGCAGTGGTGAGGGCTGAAGAGCAGGACCCTGGCCTCCCTCTCATGCCCTGACCTGGGTCCCACTGATTCATACGCTGTTGTTCCAGAGTAAGAGGTCAAGGTGAACCCCAACTCTGGATCACCCCACCTAGGGTAAGGAGATACTCCGAGAACACACCCCCTGGGAGTGCATACCCCAATGCTAGACTAGGGCATGGGCCACAGGGGGTCAGCCTGAGAGTTGTCCTGGAAATCACAGGGCTGAGGATGGGGAATTGGCACAGGAGCCCCCAAGGTCAGGACAAGGTCCCAGGTCCAGAATAAGCAAGACTCAGGTGGGGCTGCACCTGAGGGCCACAGGCTGTATCCCCAACTGTTTACCCCAAGATGGGTGGTTGGGATCTGTGCTGTTTAGAGCTGGATTTTTTCCGACTACTCTCTACCCACCCTCCATCCCTGTGCTTGTCCCCTCAGACTTTCTCCTGCTTCTTCACCATTGGTACTGTGCCCTGGGAAATAACCTTCTATCTCCTGTACAAGACCTGCTTGGAGGCCTTCCACTGAGTGACATGTTATGTGGCCTGGCTATGACTGTTCTCCTCAACCCAGTGGTACTTTGTAGGTGTCTCTTCAGTGGCTGTGCATCATCAGGCTCTGTTTGTTCTCTTGCAAGGGTCTGGGTCTCCTTCCCAGGCATTATGAAAATTCTTCATTTCCATTTTCGTCTTATAGAAAAGATCATTAAAAACAGCATTTAAAGAAGCTTTATATGGTATTTGTTCCAGACAGAGGGGATTAGTAAGTGAAGGACTCATCCTAGTAGGGAAGTCAGGTGGGCCTAGGAGGGGTTCTCTTCCATCTCAGACCTCTGGAGTCGTCTCTCAGAGGCTCAACCTAGAAACAGGTGCTGCTGTTTCTGGGCTCACAGAGGTGCAATGACCACAAGCTAGCAGGTACTCAAAATGCAAGATAAACCCAGACAGGCCATCAAAGCACATGTGCCCTTGTCTTGGGAATCTTCTAGAAGAGGACTTGGCAAACTTTTCCTGTAAGTGTAACTATTTTGGCCTTTTGGGGCCACATGGCCTGTTCTCAGCTCCTTGCTGTTGTCTTGAAAGTACCATAGACAATACAACCACAAACAAGAGTGTTGTGTTCCATCCAGACTATATTGACTCAAACAGGAAAGGGCAGCACTCGGTCTGGGCCCTCTTCCAGCCAGCTGTCCCTCCACTGCCCATGCAGTTGGACCACCCAATACCTAACGCTCCCCATTCCACCTCAAGATCTGCATCTTCCCCAAGTTCTACTCAGAGCTTTCTCTGTGCAAGCCCTCCATCTGCAGAGCCACCACACCTCAATGGACAGAGGTAGGGCCCAAGGACAACACTCCGACCCCAGGTAGGATGGCTACAGGTTCTCAGCTCCACAGAGCCTGTCAGGGGGAAGATCCACAGGG
Source organism: Spilogale gracilis (assembly GCA_004023965.1). Lineage (NCBI taxonomy): Eukaryota > Metazoa > Chordata > Mammalia > Carnivora > Mephitidae > Spilogale > Spilogale gracilis. The sequence continues at coordinate 7,635 of PITA01033051.1, read as the reverse complement.
TCACAGGGTTCTCACACATTCCAGCAGGACAAAACCTATGGCTGCTCAGTGACCCATAACAACAGTCACATTGAGTCTCCCTCCCCTGCCATGCCTTTATGACCCTCTCCCAAATGAACCACCTGCACCACCCAGTTTGCATCAGAGGGTCTCCCTGGGGACTCACATAAGACATGTGGTGTTAGACATCTTCAGGACTCATCATTGGTAGAAATCTGGATGGGCTTCCCAGGATTCCAGGCGGAGCCATGGGGAGACCATGACAGTGGGCATCTCCCTGTCAGCCAAGCATCATTAATCATGGACATAGCTGTGCTCTTGTCCCACAGCCATTCTGCCTGGTCCCAGACTTCTGTAGATTTCTGAAGACCCTCCTACCAACCACCTTCCTGTCTACTCCCTTACTAATCTGTCCTGAGTAGTGCCTCAGTCTGCAGAAGGAAGCACAAAGGGGGCTCTTCACCCACTGTGATCCCAGCATACCTTCCATAGTCAACCCCGCTAATTCTACTGAAATCCCATCAGGTAGCCAGGAGAGGGTCTCCTGTGTGCTCAGCCCAGTGGCAGGGGGACCTGTTCAGGCCCTTTTTGGACTCACTTTATCTCCTAGGGCTGGGGAATCAGAGACCACAAGGCAAATATCAAATCATGGCTCCTGGTAGGGATTCACTGTCCTGCCTCAGATCACACTTCTGGGGCTTTGTTACTATTTCCATCCTTACCCCTTTGCATGGAAATCTACAGAAAGTTGGGGCTCTAGGGGCGCCTGGGTGGCTCAGTTGGTTCAGCGTTTGCCTTCAGCTCAGGTCATGATCCCAGGGTCCTGGGATCAAGCACCATGTTGGGTTCCCTACCCAGTGGGGAGCCTCCTTCTCCTTCTACCTGCAGCTCCCCCTGCTTGTGATATTTCTCTCTCCCTCCCACACACAAATAAATAAAATCTTTAAAAAAATAAATAAAAAGAAGAACAAGAAAGGGGGTGTTTTGTCCCAGTCCCCACTGTGTCCCCAGGGCCCTAAGGGTGAGTACAAGTTTCAGGTCCCAGGTATAGGACTGAGGGACCAGTTCTTGTAGGAAGATCCCTCTTCCTTGCACTGTCCATCCTTGTTGACTTGGGGTGGCCCTGCCTGTTTCTTTTTTGTAGTCCGTGTGTTGAAGGAGCAAGAAAGCAGGTTCTGAATACTCAGTATCACCTCAAGGTAGGTCCCTGAGCAAAGCCCTACCAGAGACAGAGGTAAAAGCAGGGGTTTCTAGAAACAAGGCCAACTGCCTGGCCAGGCCCCAGTACTCAGAGAGGAAAAGAGGCCCAATCGGTGGCTCAGCCTCAGGAGAGCTCCCTTTTCTTGAAAATGTGAGTCTAGTGTTGACTCCACTGCCCTAGTGCTGGTCTGTTAGCCTCAGTATCTGGGTCAAGGGCTGAAACTGGGAAAATAGCCATGCTGCTTCTCAGACGCTCGGTGGCTGCTTCCTTATCTGTCAGGAGATGGTGGACACTTTCCTAAACTTTCCCAAGGTGTCAGAGTCATGATATAGCCTGGACTCAATGAATACAGGACTGAACACAAAGTAGCAATGAGTGGAAAACTTGGGTAAGGCCTTGGTGCATGTCCAGGCCTCTCCCACGGAAGCCAGAGGAAGGAGAAAGGGGTGTGGGGCATAGGGGAGTGGGAGCCGGCAGATGACGTATGTAGAGAGCTACCCCAGCAGCCTGCAGTCCTTGCCGTGTGTGTGAGCCTCAGCATGACCCCACACATTCCAGATAGCCACTCTGGTCCCTGATGCTCCAGCCCCCCTCAGGTCCTAATACCCGACATGGGAGGCAGACCTGGATTTCTCCCTGGCCCTGCTGTAGCCCAGGAAGAGAGCAGGTCTTGCTTGGAAGCTACATTTTTAAGTCTCTTTTTCCAAAATTTCCCATGATCGAAGAGAGAATGAGGACGCAGTGACAAAGCCAATGCTTCTGTCATCCGTGTATCTTCTAAAGAGCACAATTTCTGCAGAGGAGGGTGGGGGCAGGACGACTTCTCAGAGGCAGCTCTCCCCAAGGTGGCCCAGGCCACAGGCTTGGCCTCAACAAGCCTTTGCACTTTGAACGGAAATGGGCCAGTACCTTATATATCCACACATTCCTGTTCTCTTTAGGCTCACATATGACACTGTCAACAGTGGGCAAATAAAAACTCAGAAATCCGGGGTACCTGGGTAGCATGGTTGGTTAAGCATCTGTGGTTATGTGTCTATCTTCAACTCAGGTCATGATCTCAGAGTCCTTGGATTGAGGCCCACATCGGGCTCCCTACTTTTCACTCTCCCTCTACCCCCTGCTTGTGTTTTCCCTGTATCTCCTAATAAAATATAAAAAAAAAGAAATATTATTAATCAATGTAACTGTTTTGATACTGATTCTTCATTCTGACTAACTCGGTGCAGCAGAAGGGCCCAGACAGTTTTGGAGACTTAAACCCGAAGCAGTATCCCACGAGTACTAGACAGCTGACCTTGGGTGTGGTCAGTAAAGTCTAGTTTGTCCTAGTTTGTCCCAGATGCTTGCAGAGATTATGGATAGGACGAGTGTGTGAATGTCAGGTCCCTCCAGTTGTGGGGCCGCACTGACAGGGTTTAGAGGAGAAAGTTCTGCTCTAGGGGCTGTTCATGGGACCAGATGGGGCCAACTAACTCCAGCTACAGAATAAGAGAGCAAGTGCCCTGACAGTGCTTGGGGGCTGAGGGACAGGGGTGGGCAGAGAAGTGAAAGCTACAGGTACTGTAGACATAGGGACCCCATCCCAAGACAGAAGGAACAATGTGACAAGAACTGCTCTGCCTGTGTCCCTGGAACTCCATGACCACACGGAGGGGGAGGACTGGGCATGCATTCCCCAGAACACTGTTGCTGCCTGAGGTGAGAGAATATGAAATGTGTTCTCTTGCCTGACCTTCCCCAGGGAGGCCCCAGGCTGGTGTCAGGCCCTTCACAGTAGACCTGGGCTCCACTAGGTGGTTGCTTCCTCCAGAAGCTCACCTCGAGATAACAACTCAAGAGCAAGTGGTTTATTTGGAGGAGATTGTAGAAAGGGTGATGAGGACGTAGGAGTGGGAAGCAGCCTATGAGAGTGAGCAGACTAACAAGGTGGGAGATTAGGGCTTCATCTTCCTGGGCACATCTCAGAAACTAGATAGGACATGTCTCAGTTTTATCTCCCAAGGGTCAGGAGGCTGGAGCATTCCCTCCTCAGTACTCTAGCCACCTCCCGTAGGTGGAGAGAAAGCCTTCAGGCAGAGAGGTTCAGGTGCAGGTCAGGTGACCTCTGAGCTTTACCATCTCTCACACGTCAAAGACGACATGTGTGCCCCTGCTACTGTTGACGCTGAGCTGGCCGGCCTGACCTGCACACCACTGCTTCGGTTTCCACATCCAAGTTTCAGAGAGTGCTTCTTTCTGGTCATGTTAACCATCTTTATCATCTTGTCCCACCTCTACCCACATACGCACATACATGCACACAACCACATCCAGGCATGTGCACACCCACACACAGCAGTAGCCAGCCTCCCAGGTGGCATCCGTGGATTCTCATCTCCTGTTCAGCAAAAGCTCATAGCCTCCTCCCACACTGAATCACAACTAATCTGGGGGACCAGTCATGCAAGGAAGAGGTGATGGTGTGTGACATTGGAGGCGAGGTCACAGAGGGCAGTGTGGCTTCCTTCTCAGTCTCTCAGAACATTCTATCTGGAGGACGCCATACCAAGCATACAGTGGCTCTGTGGAGAGGCCCCCATGGTGAACAGATATCTCCTGTCTATGACCCACACCAACTTGCAGTCTGACGGTGAGACACCTGGGAAGTGGATTCTCCAGAGCCAAACTAACCCTCAGATGAGGGCGGTGTAGTCAATGTCTGAGTATAACCTGAGAGACAATGACATCTGGAACCACCCGACCCAGCCACCCTCAATCCCTGACCCACAGACACCATGAGAGATGTGAATTGCTTAAGCATTAAGGGCAGAGTGATTAGTCATGAAGTATCAGATAATTAATACATCCCACTGTGCACACAACAGAGTACTATCCATGAGCCATCAATCACCCTTGCCTTTCTTCTGCTTCACTTCAAAACCAAAAGTACACACGACCTAACTCTCTCCCATTTGGATCAGTCGTCTAAAATTGTTTCTAAGCCGATGGGCTGTTTTCCCTGGACTCCTAGGCAGGGAGAGTCCAGTGGAAATCCATGGAAGGAACACTCTCAAGGCAGCCAGACCCTCAGAATCTTGCTGAAACAACCCACCAGCTTAAAACAGTTGAGGACTGGGTCCTCTGGTTAGTTCTCCAGAACAGCTGCCAGTGAAAAGTAGTTTGTGCTCAGAATTCAGTGAGATAGGGAAATAGGTTTCCACTCTTCCCATCAACTGGTAGCAGATTGTCCTGCTAGTAAATGAGTGAATCAAATAGAAGAGCTGACCAACACCGTAGAAAGGCATCATGTTCTCAGTATTAGCCCCTGAAGGGAACATAGAAAAGCAAAAAGGCCACAAAAGTGAAGTCAATGGACCAGCTTATTTAAATGTTTTGCAAGTGTATTTCCTTCTTTAAAATGAAAGTGAAAGCAGTTGAATATGCTAGAAGGTAATTAGACCTCTTCACATTCTTTCTTCAGCATAGTGAATTCAAATTTCCAAGGTTTGGTTGCAACAATAAAAGTGCAAAGAAACATCTAAAAGAGACAAAAAGAATAATCAGTGTATTAGAAAGAAAAATGAAAAACCAACGTAAGTTTCTACTTCTGGCTGCCGGGATTTGGCTTCAGGGTGGCTAAAGACAACCTGAACCAGCCATGCCCCTGCCATTCCTGGAGCTGCTAGACCTGAGACCGGATGGCAGAGAAGCCAGACTCACTCACCAGGATGGACCCCTGTGGTTCACCTCCCTGTGGTTCACCTCCCTGTGAGGTCATTGTGGATAGCAGGAGCCTAGAAACTCGTTATTCTCAGAAATCCTCATCTCTAGCTCTGGCTGTCATTCAGCCATGCTGACTCCCCTGCAGCCTACGGAGACTGTATGTTGCCTAGAGGGCCCAGTGAGCCCTTTCCAGAAGAATCAGGAATAGTACAGAGTCTTGAATGTCTTGGTGGGGCAGGTCAGGCTCTGGCCAGAGCCAAGCAGCAAAACTTGCAGTCAGGAAATGGAGGGGACACATAGAGCTCTTTCCCAGGACCGGCAGAATGAGCAGGGTTTCAGGCTTCTGGTGTAGGATGAGTTCACGTATATCCCTCTTCTCACCTCTAAAGTTGATATTCACTTAGAATAAAAATATAAATGAGGAATACCTCTACTACATCAATGGAAACATGAATGGCAACATCAAACAGAATTGAAGTTGTATAATATACAAATACTGAGGGATCAGCTTGAGGAAGAAGATAAGACCAAGCTACCAGCAATCAAGACAGGTCATTGGAGAACTAAAGCCAGTCCAGGGATTCATCCTGGCTAGAGAGATGTCTGGGATAGGTTCAGCTGTTTTTTGGAAATAGTAGGTAGGGGAGGGAGTGGAATTATCAGAGAGTTGACGAATTGCTTAACTTCTGGATCAGCCAAAGTAGACAGGAAATAATCAGGAAACAGAGGAATTGAAAACCCAATTATCAGGATCAATCCTAGAGGACATGTGAACAATCTATATTAAAAATCTTTAAAGAAGTAAAAAAAATTATTGAATAATTCAACTTCCAGGAACGTTGCCTACAGTAAAACAATAATCACACAAATAGAAACAAAGAAGAATATTTATTAAAGCACTGCTCATAATTGCTAAAGTTTAGGAAAACTTAACCAGTACTCAGGGATTGGCTAAATAAAATGTGGAACATAATTAAATGAAATCAGTTTGAAATCAGTTTCATTATATAATGATCCCAAATAATTTTACACTTTGAGAAATTCTTAGAATTTATTATTAAATGAAAATTTAGGTTATAGAACAGTATACAGTATGATGCAACTACACAAAATACAAAATATAGAAAAGTTAGTATAAATAAAAATGTATTGACAATAGTAAACTTTACATAAGGGTATCTATAGTTGATTTTAAGTGACTTAATACTTTTGAAAGTTCCAAATCTTCCACATGAGGTGAATCAGGCTAATAACTATTTAAAATCATATCAAGTTTTAAATTTATATACCAAGGAACTCAGAGTTTTGCCTTTTCTTCCTTTATAAATCCCAGGAAATAACTAAAGAAAACTGATATGGTCAAATCTATACGCGTTCTGAAACAGGAAGGGACCCCATGCAAGGATGGAGACAGAAAGGGTTCTCCTCGTGATAAGAAGTGGATGCAATCAAGGTGACAAAGTCTACTGAATGCCAGATGCTCGATGTAGAAGATGAGAGCATTGGAGAAACCAAAGAGAGAAAACTGCCTCCAAACTCCACAAACCTTGAAGCTATCCTCAACTCTTCTCTTACTCTCGATGGCCAATCCATGAGCAAATTTCAACCAAGCCTTTCATAATCATCCAGAACTGAGTATTTCCACCATCCTAACCAATATCATCTCTCATTTGGAGTATTCCATTAGACTCCTAACAGTCTCCTATTGATCTTGCTGTCTCCACCCCTGCCCCCATCCTAGCTTTTCTCCATGTGTCTCTCCATCTGCATTCCTTCCATTTCTCCCTGGTGTGTCTTGAAAGACCGATGATTTCTATAGGCTGGACCAATTGGCACCCTAACCCTATAGCCTCTACTGTCTGTGTCAATGGGCTCTCTGCCCTCTGACTTCTATAGATCACATCCATGGACACCCTCTGGTTTCTAGTTGAGCTTGGCCAAGGGGAGAGAGAAGCAGGAAGTGGGAAGCATGAGATGTTGAGGTCAGGAAATTCTAATGGTATGGCTATGGCTCCTAACAGGGGCTCTTTTGTTGCTCAGGGGCGTGGGGAGATATTAAAAAGCAAGGTCTAGAAGTGAAAACCCGGTTGATTACTAGGGATATTAAAATATTTCAACTTCATTAGAAATCAGGGATCAAACAAATGAAATGGTGGGGATACTACCTTTCACATACATCAGAATGAAAACATTTAAGATTCATCTTCAAGTGCTGATGGAAAATAAACAAGCCCACACACCACTGAAGGAAGGTATGCTAGTTCAACAACTTTGGAGAGTAAAACTGAGGTTACAAGTCATGTGTGGTAGCCCTACCCGTGCTGCACTGGTGACTAAATGGTAGCCTTACTACTTCCCAGGGCACCCCAGAGGACAGCCCCAAACCTGCTCAGTCAGCATGCATCCTGTCACTGCTATATTATGGTTAAAAATGAAATTTAAGATGACCACAATTGAGAGATGGTCAGATATGATGTAATATAGTCAAATAAGAATTGAAAATGCAGTAATAAAAACAATTTTAGCTGATTTATATACACCTTAAATGGCCCAAGAAATCATTTAGCATAAATAAAAAATACAATTATACCAACATAATAAATCTCAAAACATATTGTTGAGTGAAAAAGAAAATAAGAGAAACTTCCAAAATTTCTGTACATTTTGGAAAACACACAAAACTCTGTATACATGGATTAATTGTTTTTAATACATGGATTAATTTTTTT
>PITA01033050.1:0-13124 GCA_004023965.1 Spilogale gracilis | reverse complement strand
TTTTTTTTTTTTTTTTTTTTTTAAAGATTTTATTTATTTGACAGAGAGAAACACAGCCAGAGAGGGAACACAAGCAGGGGGAGTGAGAGAGGGAGAAGCAGGCTTCCCGCCGAGCAGGGAGCCCGATGTGGGACTCGATCCCGGGTCTCCGGGATCATGACCTGAGCCGAAGGCAGTCGCTTAACCAACTGAGCCACCCGGGCGTCCCGATAGCCTCTGTCTTATAAACGAATTGTTTGAAAAGGGTTTTGGCTAAGGGCTGGATGTATGGGAAGTGAGTTGAAAAAAGGAATTTGGAATTAGGAGCCTATTTTTCTAATTAGTCATATAAAAATGGTGTTTAGCTTACTAGGTCAGGCCATAAAAAGTGATGTAACCCATTATATCACAATGTATTCAAAACACCCTTTGTGGGGCCCCTGGGTGGCTCAGTTGGTTAAGCCACTGCCTTCGGCTCAGGTCATGATCCCCGAGAGCCAGGGTCCCACATCCGGCTCCCTGCTTGGTGGGAAGCCTGCTTCTCTCTCTCTCACTCCCCCTGCTTGTGTTCCCTCTCTAACTGTGTTTCTCTCTGTCAAATAAATAAAATCTTTAAAACAAAAAACACCCTTTGTAACACTGGTGGAAATCATTTTTCTTGCTGCATCCCTACCTTAGGGAGCTGGGTTGTGATTTCCATGACCTGGGGCTGGAGCTTAGGGGTTAGATAGGGTGAAGCCTGAGGAGCAGAATGCCTGGAGGCGGGCAGTGAGTGAGTTGGAAGTAAGAGGGAGAAAGAGCAATAGAGTGAGTTTAAGGTGGTTTATTCTTTCCTTTTGTTGCTGGGCTGTGCTGGGACAGGGTAAGGGAGGGAGCAGGGAAGTGAGAAAGATAGGATTTTCCTTCCTTTTCCTTTTTAGTAACTTGCCTGTTTTATCAGTCCCATTCAGGAGATCCTGATACCTGGGACTCAGGTGAGTTGCGATGAATTAAGGCTTGAGGGAGGTGCTGGAGAGGGATGGAAAGTGAAAATGTTTGTAAATGTCAGAAGGTTTATAGAGACTGAGGATGGGGAAGTGGAATAGAAAAGATTTCTAGTGATAAGACTGAACCATCTGTAAAGCATTTTTAGCTCTCTTTTTAAAAATCTTTTATATTTTTTTGGAGGCAAGTGGGTAAGCAGTGTTGAGGGCATTTTAAGCATTGTTTTGGGGGAAAGGACAGTGACGTCTTGGCTTCATGTGGATTTTTTTAAAGGGTACTCTAATGATTCTTCCTTGAAGAGGAGACATACACAAAGGTTCTGACTTAAAGAGAATGTTCTGTTATATCCCAGTTGATTTAAAGGTATCTGGGCTGATTTCCCCCTTTAAGTGGTAGCAATAATTCTCTTTCTGTTTGGTTCCATGTTGGAGCAAAAACAGTTGACTATACAGCCGTTGTCCTTCAGACATGTCTAAATTTCTCAGCCTATTTATGAGCATCAACAAACACTTTGTGCATACTTCTGCCATGGGTTGAATGCGTCTATTTTCTTTTAATTTAGCTTAAAACTAGTAATGGAATTCCTGAGGTTTTGAGAGGAATAATGTTGGCAGGCTTAGTTTTGAAACTAAAGGCAAATTAAGATACCAAGCAAAACAGAGACTATTACTTTAGAAAGGGATCTTAAAACTCTGCTGACATTTGCAAATCCAATGTCTTATATTTATATGAGCTTTAGATAGGAACTGCTATTTTTCTAAAATTGTTGGTTTAAAAATAATTGTTACATTTGTGCATTTTAAAAGTTGCTTCTAACACACTTTGGGTATGCTGGAGCTCAGCCTTCTCAGCAAAGTACTCAGACATTTGGGCATCAGCCCTTTTGGTCTTACTCTGGTCTCAGACCATTTAAGATAATTAAGATGGATTGTGGATGTTAGGAATTTGATAAGCTTCCATTAAAATCTAATGCGGTTTAAATAATTGCTTAATGTGGCCTTTGGATATGTTAAAATACGCTACCATCGTAAGAATTAGGAAATTTAGCTGAGTATTGCTGAAATGACGAATGATAGCACTTGTCATTTTAATGTTTGTTCTTTTAAGTGTACTGCTTCATTGCTTTTGGAAGAGATTAGCTGCAGGTACCCTGAAGGATTATACTAATTAAAAATAGGCCTTTCCCTGATTAAATCTATTTAATTCTAACTTTTGTGTACAGTGCCATTAGTATTCATTTGTGGCCTCAGTATTTATGTAAATTTTGCCCATCAATCCATGAGCTTTTTTTGAATGCTAATTTTTTTGTTGTTGTTGTTAAAATTTTTAATTTATTTGACAGAGAGAAACACAGCTAGAGAGGGAGCACAAGCAGGGGGAGTGAGAGAGGGAGAAGCAGGCTTCCCGCCGAGCAGGGAGCCTGATGTGGGGCCCCATCCGGGCTCTATCCGGGCTCCATCCGAGGTCTCCGGGAACCAGCTGAGCCACCCAGGCGCCCCTTGAGTGCTTACTCAATCTACCTCTATATATTCTTTTGTTAGGTATCTCTTACTATTTTTAAATTTCCCCAGTACAAGAATTATGTTTTCATGTATTCTTTGGTAGTTCCCACAGTACAGTGCAATGAGTGCCTTGTTGTGGGTAGATACTTAGAGCCTATTTGCCTGTTTAAAATATATATTTACCCAATGCTTACTTTGTTCTAGAGGCTGAGGATCAAAGGTAAGGACTCTGCCTTCAACTTGCTTAGACTTTGATAGGAGATTCAGAAAATTAATCAATTTTAGTACCATCTGTCATTCATATTTTGAGGTTATATTTAAGAAGGCCAGAGCTCTACCTCTTAGAGTTTTTTATACTCTCTGAAGAATGAAAGCTAACATTTTTAGGTGTCTACAGTGTTCTGTGTTTGTTTAGCTTCCTAAATCCTTTGGCGTAAGGATGATACCCATTTTAAACATGAGGAAACTGTCTTAGAGAGGTTATATAATTTGCTGAGGTCACTTAGCTAGTAAGTTGTAGAGTTGGGATTCTAACAGTGTTTTTTCATTTATACTAGGATTTCTTTTTCTTTTTTTTTTTTTTTTTTAGATTTTATTTATTTATTTGACACACACACAGAGATCACAGGTAGGCAGAGAGGCAGGCAGAGAGAGGGGGGGAAGCAGGTTCCCTGCCGAGCACAGAGCCTGATGTGGGACTCAGTCCCAGGACCCTGAGATCATGACCTGAGCCGAAGGCAGAGGCTTAACCCTCTGAGCCACCCAGGCGCCCTATACTAGGATTTCTTAACTCTAACATTGTGGACATTTGAGGCAATAATTGTTTGTTGTAAAAGATTGTCCTGTGCATTAAAGGATATTTAGCAGTACCCCTGGCCCTATCCTAGGCCAGGACAAGGGTGAAGCAAGGAGGCACCCAAGGCACAAAATTTAAGGATTTTCAAAGTGCTTACCTGGCATTTAATTTTCACATCTGAGAAAGTTCTCCCACACCAGTGTGTGGCTTCTAGGTTTTGATTCAGTGTTCTCTGGTAATGATATGAGAACTAAAACCCCTAAGCATTTAGATGTTCCTTGGGAGCTGAAGAATAGTATGAGAGGAGCTTTTTGCATCTTTTGTTTCCCATCCTAGAAGGCATATTCTTGAGCAGAAGTGACTAATAAGAAATGATGAGGTTGATGTTATACACAACTGTGAATTGTAGAACACTACACCAAAAACTTATGATGTACTATATGTTGGTTAACTGAACATTATAATAATAAAAAAGAAATGGCATAAAAGCACTAAGTGAATACTTCTAAATATTATAGCTTAGAAATTTTAGGTGATATGTTACAGAACAGAGATAGCAATTGCTTCAAATAAATGAAGACCTAGAAGAAAAACTATACATTGACTATATTCAGCTTTATTTACTTTGTACTTGGTGGCCTAGCACTTTCCTGCTAGTGTTGATTTTATACCATTAGAAATTCCATTAATTGAAGGTGACTCCAAGCCAGGGGGGAGGATTCCGGGGTCCTGGGAAACACTCTGGATAATCTAGTTGAACTTCCTTCATTCTTCTGCAGCCTAGAACACCTCAGAATGAACGGACCGTGTTTTAGAAACACTTAATGTTACAGGAACCGATGAGGACAGCAGCAAGCCTGAGGAAAGACGCCCTACTAACCAAGCAGAAATGGGAGACCAGCCCCAGGTCTGGTTTAAGAACCGCTGAGTTAAATGGACAAAGAGTGGCAAGAAAGGACAAGAAGCATGGCTTCCAGCCCCCACACCTGCAGCCAAGAGGAACACAACCCCAGCACCCACACACCTTGCCCACAGCACACCCACTCTCCCCAAACCTTCTCGTCCCCCAGAGGCAGGCGCTGGAGACCTAGCCTGGGCTCTTCAGCACTGTGACCCCGAGCTGGACAGCCTGATGGCCACAGTGCTCGCCTTGTCCTCTGCCCCTTATGACATAAGCCAGGTGATAGAAATTTATGGGTATCTAGGAGAGGAGGAGAGTTCCAACACGTTCGTATGTCTCCCAGCCTGAGCATCAGCCAGGACCAGAGTCCCACTAGCTGGTCCCGTCCCAGCTGCTCAGCTCCATAAGGCTATTGATCCCTGTAGCACAGGAGCAAGCTGGAAATTCCGAAGAGCTGCCAGGATGGTTAAGCCTGTAGACTTCAAAAGTTACAGTTTTATGGGCACCTGGGTGGCTCAGTTGTTAAGCATCTGCCTTCTCCTTAGGTCATGATCCAGGGTCCTGGGATCGAGCCCCATGTCCAGCTCCCTGCTTAGTGGGGAGCCTGCTTCTCCCTCCCTCTCCCCTTATCGTTCGCTCTCAAATAAATAAATAAAATTAAAAAAAAAATTATAGTTTCAGGTCACACAGAATTTCCAGGGGTTCTCTCCACCTTTTCTTCTCTCAATTGGTTTCCTTTGGCTAGGCTTCCATACCCAAGCTTTGGGTTAAAGACATTCATTCCTCTGTTTTTCATAGTAGGAAAAAGAATGCAGAAACCAGAGCCCTTTGGACCCAGTCTGTCATACTTATTTTCCTATTAGAAGAAACTGCCTGGATTTTGGGATGGCACATTTGCAGATAAAGTTGGCTTTTGCTCCTGAAAAAAGAAAAAAAGAAATTCCAGTAATTATTTTCTTATATCTCTACTTCAGTGTAAGTGTATCATTGTTGTGTGGATACATTCATTAATACCTTTCGATTAACTGGACTCAATCTTTTTGCATACTGAACTCAATCTAGGTTGGTGGTGTAGTTCTCTAATGTGGTGTCTTTCAAAAATTGAATATATAATATAATAAAGATCTGAATTTTAGGAATATTGAGAAATAGCTACAGAACTATTAATAACATGTCAGATTTGGAATCTTAAATAGGTTTAACTTACATTTAACTTTTTGATAAAGCATTACTATTTGACTTGTCATAATACTGTTTTTCTCCTTTATTTTATATTAGTAGGATTGGGGCTAGATTATGGTAGCTAACCCGAAAAGTTAGTAGAACAGAAAACTCTTATTGTTACAGGCAATAGAGAACCATTAAAAGTTGTTGAATGAAAGAGTAATTTAGTAAAGATAACTTTTCAGGAATATCATTCTCATAACTGTATGTATAATGTATTGGGCAGCAAACTTCACAAGGGTCCGTATAGAGGCTAGGCAAGAGGACGTAATGAGAGTCTGAACCAGGATGTTTGAATAGGAGAGGAGAAATGAGTGGATGGGAACATTTTGTAGAATATGTTTTTTCTTGATTATAAAAATACAGTAAATATACAAAATGCAGAAAAACGTGGAGAAGATGGTATCTATTTTTATTTATATCATTTAGAAATATAACCACTTTAGTATTCTCAGGCATTCCTTTTTAGATCTGTTTCATGTTATGTCTTTCTGAGTGTACCCCCACCCCAAATTTTGGAGAGTCTATAAGGTCAGATTCTCTTCTCATAGATCATGAAGTTTTTAAAGAAAATGGTTTTTCTGAGATCATATAATTTTATTCATATGCAACAGGAATCCAACACATGTTTGTGGAATGAGTGAATTTATAACTGCTGGAATTCAGTGAGTAGGTGAAGATAATGCCTAGGTTTTGAGATTGTGTGAATAGTAGTAAAGCGGAATTTGGCTAGCTTTTGATGGTGAAGTTGGAAGTGGTGTTGGTAGTGATAGAGTGATCCAGAAGAGAATGGGTTTTATTTGAAGTTATTGAATCGGATATTCTGTCACAGTATCTGAAATTGAAGTCTGGAGCTTCTCTGAGTATTTGGGGTGAAAACAGTGGAAAATGTGGAGGAAGAATTGAGTTTAGAAATAGCCACATTTCTGATCAGAACAGTGTTTCTGACATATCAGTGTTTTGAGGACCACTCCAAAATGCAATTATTTCCTTACTGTGTTCTTTAAGTGACTCTTTTACTTAAATACATTTATTTTAAAGGGAAACATTATACTGGTACTAAAAATGGCAAGCAAATGTAACTTGCTTTAAACAGTTGGCAATGGAAAAATGGAAGTGATCACACCAAATATAATGGTATTAAATTCTAGCTAGATACCATTACCTGTTAAATCCTCTGAGTTTAAGTCTACTCAATAAAAAAACCAAATGAAATGAAAAAACAAAGTAGGACTTTGTAATTAGAAGGCCCAAGGGCTTGACAAGTTAATAACTTTCTCATGAAATAATTCATTGTTATATATGTGCACCTACTGCGGTATATATCCTATGCTTTGGGAGATGTCGAGCTGTGGTAGAAGATGAGTAATCTGCTGTGGAAACAGAGGCAGCAGTGGTCACACAAATGAGACCCAGGAGAGAGCAGTGGTGTCCGAGAAGTCTTAGGGAGTTTCAGAAAGGTGTATGTGATGCTATTGAAAAAATCAAGGGAAGGTTTTTGATAACTTGCATTATCAAGTTATGGTTATGTTCATTTAATGTACACTAAGAAGTTTCTGCATTGTGGTGATTCTGATATATTTAGATTCATCCAGTTCCCATTGGCAAACATGTGGAGATTGGTAAAATACTTTCTTGGTGTGTTAGCAAGTTTTATCTGGGGTATATATATAAATAGTGAACAGAAATGTGGAGAAGGAACAGGACAATTACAAGGAAAATACATTCATGGCTTTCATATAATAACTGTTAGAACATTATTTTGGTCATGTTTTTATGCTTTTGACAGAAATTTAGCAGGACTAGTTACTTCAGTAGTAATGATTCAGTAAATTTAAATTTGTAAATGCAGGCATAAGCATGAATTGGGCTGCTGTGTTTATATAGTCAAATACATAACATACATACCTATGCACGTACATGCGCAAGGCACACAATTACAGTTTCCCTGACGAAGAATAGAATTCCCTCCCCCCTTTGGATCCTATTTTGAGGAGATTTGACTGTATATCTTCATAGGGATAGGGAATAATTTTGAGGAGTAGTTATTATGAAGAGTTTTTGTCTCTGAGTCATACTCCAGGGTATGAAACAACACTGGTCACAGATGAGAAGTTCTTTTTACTTTTAGAGGGTTGGTGAAATTAGTGTATTAACACTTTACTTTTCTTTTTGTTGTCTTTAAGATGAAAATTTGTTCTTGAACTCTGAATAAATTTTGGAAGTTTTTTGAGTTTATAGTGCTAAAATTATTCTGTGAATTACCCATAATAGTACTTCGTTGTTCTCTGCATTATAAAATCTGTTTTCAGGAATATCTAAGTAGAGTATGTGCTTTCCACACCTTTTTTCACCTGAATTTAGGTGGTCCCAATTTAAGATTAACCTTTTTAAATGTAAAAAAGATTTACTTAGGAATTGGAGTACTTGAGAAAATTTATTAAATTGATGTATATGATGATTCAACCTTAGTCCCTTGCCCCGTTTTAAAGAATGAGATGAAATGTAAGTAGACAAAATACATACAGCAATTGCCAGGCCCCCATGTCCTATAACCATCCTGTAGTACGGTACTGCATCACCTTACCATCGTTTATAACAGTGATTCTTTGGGGCAAAAAGATGTTCATGACTCCCAAGCAATCAACTAAGAAATCTTTTTTTGGAATGTACCTTGTTTAAGTTGAGAAGTGCTGTACAAGTAATTGATTCTGGCAGAAAAGAGAATGTGTTAAAAGAGAACTGGGTATTTCTTTCGCCATTATACGCTCTGGAAAGTGCCCGAGTCTGAAGTCTGTATCTAGTGGAAGTATGACTATTGTGATATTTCTTTTATATTGTATTAAGGCCTTTAAATTTATCTTAAACCTATTTTGAGCAACATTTGATTTGTTGCAACAAAGAAACTGGATGAAAATGGGATCCACTGTGTAGAAATATGCTCTACTGCTCATCTGGAGTTTTTTTTGGTTCTGAGTTTCTTCATGCATATTAGGATTCTTCAACTCTGGCTCTGCAGGGTGTGGGGTGATTGTGTGGAAAGAGGCAAGGACTTGAACTGGCCCCATCAACTGAAAGTAAATTCCTCAGTAGTTTTATGTTGGGATTTCATTATCATATTGTTTACTAAAATGCCGTTCTATTATTACTGATATGTTTCCCAGGCTGCAGACATTCTTTAATGGATTGCATTGGTTTAGGCATCTGTAAGAGCATCTGTGAAACAACTATGTATGAAGAAACACATATCTGTTTTGTATTAAAGGGAAATTATTTATTAAGATGGACTTTACTGGGTGCAGCATGTCCAACTGATAATGTTATTCCAGTTTCTTAGTCTAAGAAACCTCATACATAACACAGCTTACTCTGAATTTGGGTTTAGACTACTCATTCAGGAAGTACTTATTGCCTCCCTATGTGCTAGGCATTTTTTTTTCAGATGCTGGATGTGCAGCAGAGAATGAGAGACATGTCCTTGTGCCGATGGAGCTTTCATTCCAGTGACTGGAACAAGCAGCAAACAAATGAATATGTATGGTCTGGTAATGATAAATATGAAGGAAATGAAAGCAAGGCAGTTTCCGGTTTCCAAGCATGTTCTTCATTATGGTGACCCTTCTTTAAGTTTTCAGGCAAATTTATGCTCTGTGTCAGGCCTTCCTGTTGTGTTGCTATTGGGGAAAGGAAACTTGCCGCAGCAGCAGCCTGCACCCTTTTCCTCCAAGGAGTCTCTGTACTGTTGCTGTGTAACCAATTGCCACAAACTCAATGGCTTAAAATTTAACACTCATTTATTAATTAGCTCAGAAGTCAGAAGTCAGGGTGCATTGTGGTTAGGTTGTCTGCTTAGGGTATCACAACGCTGAAATCAGGTTATCATACGGGCTGAGTTCTTGTGTAGAGGATTTTCCAAAGCTTACTTCCAAAGCTCGGATTGTTAGCGGGACACACTTGCAGTTGTGGGACTGGGCTCCCATTTCCTTGCTGGTTGTTAAGTAGGAGCCCCGCTTAGCTCGTAGATACTGCCTGTATTGTTTGCCACATGGCCCGTTCCATCTACAAAATTGGTTATGCAGACTGTCGCTCATGTCTAGTCTTTCTCACCCTCCAGTCTCCCTGGCTTTTCTGTCTTATTTCGACCTAGAGTTAAAGGATTTATGTGGTTATCTGAGGCCCACCTGGATAATCACTTTTTTTTTCTTTAGGATTTTATTTATTTATTTGACAGAGAAACACAGCCAGAGAGGGAACATAAGCAGGGGGAGTGAGAGAGGGAGAAGCAGGCTTCCTGCAGAGCAGGGAGCCCGATGTGGGGCTCGGTCCCGGGTCTCCGGGATCATGACCTGAGCTGAAGGCAGTCGCCCAACCAACTGAGCCACCCAGGCTCCATCACTTTTTCTTAAATTCAACTTTTTAAAAGTCAGCATTAGCACGGGAGTGAAATCTATCATATTTACAGTCCTGTGGACTGTGCAGGGTACACTGGGAAGTAGAGATCTTGGATCTTACAGTTCAGCATACTCCTTGCATGGCTGCCAACAAGCGTTGCAGTTGCGGTTCCACTGCTCTATGTGAAGACGGTCATCAACAGCTCTCTACTCAGTACATTTATTAGATATCACGAGCTTCTGTAGTGATAGTAATGGATTTCTCTTGGACTCCTAGGAGGAGTGGAGTCAGAAGTTGTTAGTAGGAGGTAGCCAGAGTGATGGAACAGTGTTTCTCTCCATTTTCCTCTTCAGCGCTAGGAATGTGATGGGGAATGGTGGCACAGGGGAGAAAGCAGAGTAGGAGGGTAGGTTCTCAAGGCCTACTTTACCACCAGGGCTGAGTTCTTGTGTAGAGGATTTTCCAAAGCTTACTTCCAAAGCTCAGATTGTTAGCAGGACTCACTTGCAGTTGTGGGACTGGGCTTCTATTTCCTTGCTGGTTGTTAAGTAGGAGTCCCTACTGTTTCATAGAAATGAAATCACCGAGGGTTTTTTTTGCCCCCCTCACCATAGTTAAATATTTTTACAGATTTTTTTTTTTAATTTTTAAAGATTTTATTTATTTGACAGAGAGAAACACAGCCAGAGAGGGAACACAAGCAGGGGGAGTGAGAGAGGGAGAAGCAGGCTTCCTGCCGAGCAGGGAGCCCGATGTGGGACTCGATCCCGGGTCTCCGGGATCATGACCTGAGCTGAAGGCAGTCGCTTAACTGACTGAGCCACCCAGGTGCCCCTTTTACAGATTTTTTAAGATTTTATTTATCTGAGAGAGAGAGAGAGAGAGAGAGAATGCAAGCAGGGTGGGTGGGAGGAGTGGGACAGAGGGAGAGAGAAAGAGAGAGAATCTCAAGCAGACTCTACGCTGAGCACAGAGCCTGGTGCAGGGCTTGATCTCATGACCCTGAGATTGTGACCTGAGCCAAAATTAAGAGTCAGACACTTAACCTACTGAGCCACCCAGGTGTCTCTTTACAGATTTTTTAAAAGACAGAGCTTTTAAGGGAATTTAAAGCATGTATCTGGGAGACCAAAATGAGAGTTTATTTGGGAGACTGAAATGAGAGTTCATTTAGGAAGAGTAATGAAACAAAGTATAGTTTATAGAGGAAAATAACTTTTCTACTATATTAGCAATTGCATCCCATTACAAAGTATATTTTTTCAGATAGAAAAATTTTTATGTTGTAATAATGTCTTTTCTGTATAATGCATTATAGTATGATTTTAAGGACACACACATAACTTTTCCTTCATCATCAGAGTTGAACCACAGAGTCTGACATGAGTAAATGGACAACCAGTTCTAATTCCATGCTTCCTAAGTTGGTCACAATTCTGCATCTGGTTGTAGAAGTCTTCTAATTTTTAACATGTTTCCACTTTCCATTCCTAAGGAGTACTGCGTGTTGTCTGGTACCTGATATTACTGATGAGGAAATGGAAGCAAAGGAAATGTCAACCTTTCTTTGCAGTAGATGGTTTCTGGCTTATGTGTTGGGAGTATATTTCTGTGGGAACATTTCTTTGCTTTTTTAGTGGTAGGAAAGTAGGATTCACTGTGTACTAACCTTGGAAAACTAATTCATAAAATAAAGGATACACACACTACAGATTAATCTGTTTAGCAGTAGGGTTTAATGATAAGTGCTAATAACTAAGATTGTATTCTCGTATTAGGGAATAATTCAGATCTCTTGATTCAGTGAACAATATGTCCCATAAGTTTTGATTTATGTTTTAAGATACACAGGTGGTCTTAGTTACAAGTAAACAAGAATATTACTTAAAAGACTTGTAGTGGAGCATAAAAGTTTTATTAGACATGGAGCTATGTTTCTGCCAGTAACTCGACATTTTGAGGACAGATAGTATCCCATTTCCAATTTGAGATTGGGTACAAAAATATCCTAGGGCTGAGAATAGGCATAGTAAATTGTACCAACAAAAACCTTTTGTGTATTTGTAGTGGAGGGAAAGTCTTCATTGAGTATGCATGGAAAAATGTGATCTGCGTTCTTTATACTTTAGATGGGATCTCATATTTTCTGATGATTACTCTGTACCATTAATTTTCAATGCAAATTTCAAAAAATATCCCTGAATATGAATTCCTTATTTGTTTGTGTTCTATTTTTTTCACCTTTGGTTAATTAGAACCCCCTTGTGTTGGATTAATTTTTCTCTTCACGTATTCTTCAATTAATGCTTTTATAATACTTGAACCTGAAATTTTCTCCTAATGTTCAGTAAACTTGTCTTCAGATGTCTTTTATTTTCACCCTAACACTGTTTGAATTGGCTTTTAAGACATGCTTATTTTGCATAAATTTCTCCTTATGGGAAAGAGTCACATCTAGCATTAACACTTCTGGGAATTGTTTCAAAATTTAGTTTATTGTCTTAATGTTAATAAGACTTCCAGAAGTCTGGTTTTTGGTCCTATATTCCAAAGAATATATTTGATTTTGTTGTTTTAATTGGGTTGTATAACATTCAGTTTGATCCCAGTTCCTTCATAAAATTAAAATTAACTTCTAGTCCTCTTTATAGTCCTCTTTATCCAGTGTTTTAGAATGGTACTACAAATATAATTATGCTGATAAATTTGGGAAGTGCCAGTATGTATTCTTTAGGGGCAATTATTTGAATAAGTTGTACTACTATTAATATAAACATATTTAGTGAGACTGCTTAATAAATATTAATACTAGACTCAGCTGTTAGAGAAAACTTGGTGGTGGCAGCAATTAAAAATTGTGTGATGTAATTATATAGGGTTTTTTATAGTTATCAGTGAAATGTAACTAAAGTGAAATGCTGTCTGTGTCTATTAGGGAATATTTTGTTGGTCAAATATTAAAGTAGTCTAATGCATGATCATTGAAACAGGCTAATAATTTAATATATAATAGTCCATGTTCTGTGTGTGTGCATGGCACATGAACTGATACATTTTCAAAAAATAAAAAAATAAATTCCTGAAAGACTAATGTAGTACTTTAGTGATTGTTACTATTCATTATTGAGTTTGTGAATATGTTTGATAAAACACTGATCTCAGGGGCGCCTGGGTGGCTCAGTTGGTTAAGTGACTGCCTTTAGCTCAGGTCATGGTCCCGGAGACTGGGGATCGAGTCCCACATCGGGCTCCCTGCTCAGCGGGAAGCCTGCTTCTCCCTCTCTCACTCTCCCTGCTTGTGTTCCCTCTCTGGCTGTGTTTCTCTCTGTCAAATAAATAAAATATT
>PITA01033049.1:0-13202 GCA_004023965.1 Spilogale gracilis | reverse complement strand
TGCACATGGAACATTCTCCAGAACAGGTCATATCCTGGGTCACAAATCAGGTCTCAAGTGGTACCAAAAGATTGGGATCATTCCCTGCATACTTTCAGACAACAATGGTTTGAAGCTAGAATGTAATTACAAGAGGAGGGTTGGAAAGAACTCAAATACACAGAGGCTAAAGAGTATCCTACTAGAGAATGAATGGTTCAACCAGGAAATTAAAGAAAAATTTTTAAAAATTCATGGAAACAAATGAAAATGAAAACACAGCTGTTCAAAATCTTTGGGATGCAGCAAAGGTGGTCCTGAGAGGAAAATATATAGCAATACAAGCCTTTCTCAAGGAACAAGAAAGTTCTCAAGTATACAACCTAACTCTACAGCTAAAGGAGCTGGAGAAAGAACAGCAAATAAAGCCTAAACCCAGGAGGAGAAGAGAAATAATAAAGATCAGAGCAGAAATCATTGAAATAGAAACCAAAAGAACAGAAGAGCAAATCAATGAAACTAGGAGCTGGTTCTTTGAAAGAATTAACAAGATTGATAAACTCCTGGTCAGACTTATCAAAAAGAAAAGAGAAAGGACCCAAATTAATAAAATCATGAATGAAAGAGGAGAGATCACAACCAACACCAAAGAAATACAAACAATTATAAGAATAGTATGAGCAACTATACACCAGCAAATTTGACAATCTGGAAGAAATGGATGCCTTCCTAGAGACATATAAACTACCAAAACTGAACTGGGAAGAAATAGAAAACCTGAACAGACCCATAACCAGTAAGGAGATTGAAGCAGTCATCAAGAATCTCCCAACATGGGGCGCCTGGGTGGCTCAGTCATTAGGCATCTGCCTTTGGCTCAGGTCATGATCCTGGAGTCCTGGGATTGAGCCCCACATCAAGCTGTGCATCAGGCTCCCTGCTCAGCGGGAAGCCTGCTTCTCCCTCTCTCACTCCGTCTGCTTGTGTTCCCTCTCTAGCTGTGTTTCTGTCAAATCAATAAATAAAATCTTAAAAAAAAAAAAAAAAAAAGACTCTCCCAACAAACAAGAGCCCAGGGCCAGACAGCTTCCCATGGGAATTCTACCAAACATTTAAGGAAGAATTAATACCTATTCTCCTGAAATTGTTCCAAAAAATAAAAATGGAAGGAAAACTTACAAACCAGACAAAGACCCCATCATAAAGGAGAATTACAGACCAATATCTTTGATGAACATGGATGCAAAAATTCTCAGCAAAATACTAGCCAATAGGATCCAACAGTACATTAAAAGGATTATTCACCATGACCAAGTGGGATTTATTCCTTGGCTGCAAGGTTGGTTCAACATCCACAAATCAATTAATGTGATACAGTACATTAATAAAAGAAAGAACAAGAAACACATGATTCTCTCAATAAATGCTAAAAAGGCATTTGACAAAGTACAGCATTCTTTCTTGATCAAAACTCTTCACAGTGTAGGGATAGAGGGTACATACCTCAATATCATAAAAGCCATCTATGAAAAACCCACAGCGAATATCACTCTCAATGGGTAAAAACTGAGAGCTTTCCCCCTAAGGTCAGGAACATGGCAGGGCTGTCCACTATCACCACTACTATTTAACATAGTACTAGAAGTCCTAGCCTCAGCGATCAGACAACAAAAAGAAATGAAAGGCATCCAAATCCCTTGAAGAAGTCAAATTCTCACTCCCTGCAGATGATACGATACTTTATGTGGAAAACCCAAAAGACTCCACTCCAAAACTGCTAGAACTCATATAGGAATTCAGTAAAGTATCATTATATAAAACCAATGCACAGAAATCAGTTTCATTTCTCTACATCAACAGCAAGACAGAAGAAAGAGAAATTAAGGAGTTGATCCCATTTAGAATTGCACCCAAAACCACAAGATACCTAGGAATGAATCTAACCAAAGAGGCAAAGAATCTGTACTCAGAAAACTATAAAGTACTTATGAAAGAAATTGAGGAAGACACAAAGAAATGGAAAAACATTCCATGCTCATGGATTGGGAGAATAAATATTGTGAAAATGTCTAAGCTACCTAAAGCAATCTACACATTTAATGCAATCCCTATCAAAATACCATCAATTTTTTTCAAAGAAATGGAACAAAGAGGGTGCCTGGGTGGCTCAGTGGGTTAAGCTCTGGTCATGATCTCAGGGTCCTGGGATTGAGGCCCACATCGGGCTCTCTGCTCAGCAGGGAGCCTGCTTCCTCCTCTCTCTCTGCCTACATGTGATCTCTCTCTCTCTGTCAAATAAATAAATAAAACCTTAAAAAAACAAAAGAAATGGAACAAAGAATCCTAAAATTTATGTGGAACCAGAAAATATCCTGAATAGCCAGAGGAATGTTGAAAAAGAAAACCAAAGTTGGTGGCATTACAATTCCAGACTTCAAGCTCCATTACAAAGCTGTCATCATCAAGACAGTATGGTACTGGCACAAAAACAGACACATAGATCAATAGAACAGAACAGAGAGCCCAGAAATGGATCCTCAACTCTATGGTCAACTAATCTTTGACAAAGCAGGAAAGATTATCCAATGGAAAAAAGACAGTCCCTTCAACAAATGGTGTTGGGAAAATTGAACAGCCACATGCAGAAGAATGAAACTGGACCATTTCCTTGCACCATGCACAAAAATAGACTCAAAATGGATGAAAGACCTCAATGTGAGACAGGAACCCATCAAAATCCTTGAGGAGAACACAGGCATCAACCTCTTCGACCTCAGCCACGCAACTTCTTCCTAGAAACATCGCCAAAGGCAAGAGAAGCAGGAACAAAAATGAACTATTGGGACTTCATCAAGATCAGAAGCTTTTGAACAGCAAGGAAGCAGTCAACAAAACCAAAGACAACCAACAGAATGGGAGAAGATATTTGCAAATGACATATCAGATAAAGGGCTAGTATCCAAAATCTATAAAGAACTTATCAAACTCAGCACCCAAAGAACAAAAAATCCAATCAAGAAATGGGCAGAAAACATGAAAAGACATTTCTCCAAAGAAGACATCCAAATGGTCAACAGACACATGAAAAAGTGCTCAACATCACTCAGTGTCAGGGAAATACAAATCAAAACCACAGTGAGGTACCACCTCACACCAGTCAGAATGGCTAAAGTTAACAAGTCAGGAAATGACAAATGTTGGTGAGGATACAGGGAAAGGGAAACCCTCCTACACTGCTGGCGGGAATGCAAGCTGGTGCAGCTACTCTGGAAAGGATATGGAGGATATGTGCCATGGTGAATGCTGTGAATTGTGTAAGACTGATGATTCACAGACTTGTACTCCTGAAGCAAAAAATACATTATATGTTAATAAATAAATAGATAAATCAAAACAAAATTTAAAAAAATCCCGCCCTCCCCAGGAATTAATTAGAACCCACATGGTAAACATAAACAGATACCAAAAAAAAAAAAAAAACCTATTAAAACCCAAATTGCTGGGGCACCTGGGTGGCTCAGTCATTCAGTGTCTGCCTTCAGCTCAGGTCATGACTCCAAGGTCCTGGGATTGAGACCCACGTCAGCCTCCTTGCTCCATGGGAAGTCTGCTCCTCCCTCTCCCTCTCTCCCTGCTTGTGTTTCCTCTCTTGCTGTGTCTTTCTCTGTCAAATAAATAATAAATGTTGAAAAAAAATTCCTTAAGACATGGATTACAGCACGATACTAAGCAAACAGAAATTTTCAAATAAATACATTTAGAAATCTGAATAATGCAGGAGGATTAAGGCAAGTCTCCCAACAGCAATTAGAACTGAGGGGCTAGATGCCTTCCAGAGGGAGGTCTGTGTCCAGCCTCAGTTTTATTTAAAGTATTTTATTGTGCCTGTAATCTCTGTTGAAAAGAAAGGTTTGCCTGAGCCTATTATAAACTCTGCAAAACTGAGTTTGATTTCGTTTTCTCCCAGCTGGGATGCTGGTTCTGGCTGGCTCAATCTACCCACAATGACCTTGGCTTCCAGAGGTCACAAAAACCCACTTCCTCTGTGTTGCTGATTTCAAAAGGTCCTTAGAAGTAAGTAAACAGTGGCTAAAGGATACTCCCATTTGTCCCTCCCTCCCCTAAGGCCACATCTCCTGCTCTTTTCCTGCAGTGGGCTTACCAGCTAAACCTCAGTCTCTCAGGGTACAAAAGGAGAAGGAAAGGCTGGTGGCACTGACATCACAAGGTGCTCTAGGTTCTGTTCATTTGGAGGAGTACCCCAAAGGGAAGGGGCCAAGGGTGAATCAGTTGAGTAGGGACCTCCCCTTGTTAAATGAAGAAATCCTGCAGAATGTGGGATTCGATCCCAGGACCCTGAGATCAAGACCTGAGCAGAAGGCAGACTTATAACCAACTTAACCACTCAAGTGCCCCGGTATGGGAATGTTTAAACCACAAAAACTCGAAATTACCCAAAGGTCCCTCGTTGGCTGAATGGATAAACAAAGTCTAGTACGTTACTCAGAATAAAAAGTAATGAAGTTCTCAAACAGTCATGCATAAGACAAATCTCAAATGCCTCATACCCAGAAGAAAAAAAAAACTGTCTCAAAAGCCTTCATGTTGTGGGACTGCATTTAGGACATATACTAGCAAAGCTAGGGGACAGAGAACAGATTAGTACTTGGCAGGAGGTAGGGCCGAAGCATATCCGGCCACAAGGGGGCAGCCCAAGAAAACGTTTCAACTGCTGCAGAGGCCCTCCTACCTTCTGTATCTTTGAGTCTGGTGGTTGCTTTGAAACTGCATTGTCAAAACTCACAGAACTGTATCTTCCAAAGTGTGAATTTTGTTAAATGTAAATTTTATGTATTTTTTAAATTTTATTTTTAAGTAATCTCTACACCCAATGTGGGGCTTGAACTGTTAGAGTCCGATGTTGACAGCCTCCCCAAAGAGAAACCAAGGACGCTCGGGATAATGCAAATCACACAGTGAGGTTTATTTCTAGCTAGCTAGGGCCCAAGCATCTTGCCTGGCGCAGCGGGTTTCAGCAAGGACCCCGAATGCAAGGGTCTAGGAGCTTATATGCGTTTCAAACAGCAAGCATGAGCTACACAGTAATTTTCCTGGTTGCGTGAGATAAAATTTTAGCCCCCTCCCCAGTTCCTGGAATGCCCACACAATTCAGGAATTGGGGCAAGGAAGCAAGATGCACAGATGGTTCCTTGACTTATCTGCCCTCATTTGGTAAACACAGACCCTGTAAAGGTATCATTCACCAGGGGGTCTTAGATATGCAGAGGCCTAAGTCGCCAGGGAGTTTCAGAGCCTGTTCTGCCGGCCTTGAGGCTAAGCAGGCAACCCAGATCAAGAGTCTGGAGCTCCAGTGACAGCCAGCCAGGCACCCCTAAATGTAAATTTTAAAACAAACTCTAAATAGGAAGTCCACAGCTCTGCCCAGTGATGGCATCGTAGCCAATGAGGTTTATGTAAGGACCTATTTAGAAGTCCAAGCCACCTTGCTGTTTACTCAGAAAAACAGCTCCAGGAAATATGGGCAAACAGCCCCTGGAAAACAAAGGTGAGCCAGGTTGGGGGAGAAGCTCAACCGCTCAATCAGTTAACACCCAACCTCTGGTCCTAGGAGCAATAGAGATGCAAACTAAGAAAGGGCAACCGTACTTGAAACCAGGTGGGAACACCCAAATGCCCTCAACCTCTGGTTCCAGGAGCAATGGAAATGCAAATTAACCCTGGTCAGCTTGTGATTTGGGGGGTTGCCCTATAAAAGCTAGCTTGAAAAATTAGGCTTCATCATTCTCCCCTGAGAGGCAACCCTGGCTGACCAGTAAAATTCTGATGCTTGGCGTAAAATAAAGCTTTGCTTGACCTTCACTTTTGTATCAGCCTCGCTCCTTTGAACACGGACCCTATTAGTTTATCTGAGGCGTGATTATTGCTAATTAAACAGGAAGTCCAGAACTATTGAAAATGTCATAACACAGCCGATTCATTGACTCCTAATTATTTTTATGATTATCTCAAATTCGAATATGTCATTTCTTTGGATATCTCCCAGAAGAATCAAGAACGTAGTAACAGGGCTGCCTGGGTGGCTCAGTCATTAAGCGTCTGCCTTCAGCTCAGGTCATGAACTCAGGATCCTAGGATTGAGCCCCAAATCGGGCTCCCTGCTCAGTGGGAAGCCTTCTTCTCACTCTCCCACCCCCCTGCTGGTGTTCCCTCTCTCGCTTGCCGCGTCCCTCTCTGTCAGAGAAATAAATAAATATTTTTAAAATATTTTTTAAGATGTAAAAAAAAATTTTTTTTAAGATTGAATTTTTAAGTAACCTCCACAGTGGCTGTGGGGTTCAAACTCACAACCCCAAGATCAAGAGCCAACCATCCCTATTAATTTAAATTTAAATAGCCACATGTGACCAATCGCTACCCTAATGGACAAGTCCAGATGTGTCAGACACCAAAGTGAATGGTCTTTCTAACATAGCTCGTGCACTGATAAAACATTTCATATTCTGCCAGGGACCAGCCTCAGCAGAGATGTGGGTCCCAAACCAAGGGATGTCTGGCAGGTGAAAATAATGACACAGACACGGAGATTTAATGCAAGCTGACAGACCCGAGATCAGTCAGGAGAGACCTATGAAGCAGGCTCTGGCACTGGCTCTGGCATTGGCTTTAGCTCTGGCCCTGGCTCTGGCTCTTGCTTTGCAGGTTCTCTCTTTGCAGGCTCTATGGCTCTCAGGCTCTTAGGCTCTTAGGCATTGTCTCTGCTTTTGTCTCTCTTTCTGTCTCTCTTTCTACCTCTTTGCTTCTGTGCAGGCTCTCTGCCTTTTCCTTTGCCTTTGTCTCTACCTTTGTTTGTCTCATTCTGTCTCTCTGCTTCTTCCTTTGCTTTTGCTTCTACTTTCGTCTCTCTACTTTTGTCTCTCTTTTTACTTCTGTCTCTGTCTTTGCTTTTGTTTCTGTCTCTGCTTCTGTTTCTGTCTCTGCTTCTGTTTCTGTCTCTTTACTGTTTCTGTCTCTTTACTGTTTCTGTCTCTGCTTCTGTTTCTGTTTCTCTACTGTTTCTGTCTCTTTACTGTTTCTGTCTCTTTACTGTTTCTGTCTCTGCTTCTGTTTCTGTCTCTCTTGACTGTCAAGGGTCCCAGTTTTTTATTATTCCAAGGTACGAGAATGGGGGATGCAGTTAGGTTAAGGTTTAAGAAAGTGATTTTTGATTACACAGTGTCTTTGTTAGAAAAACATAGTGCTTTGATCAGTGAAACATGTTTTTGCAGGTGCACCTATCTACAGTTCAGAGTTAACTCCCTAAACCAAACCAAGAACATGTTGCTCAGTAAGGCTTTTTACAGTTACTACATTTGGTGCTTAGACGATAAAGGACAGACTAATGATATGGTGTTTTTTAAGCAGGTCTTACAAACAAGAAGGCAATTGAAAGGCTTAGATGAGTTATGTACAAATTTTTAGCTACATTATTAACACAATGACCAAAAGTTAGTCTGTCTGGCATCAAGGAGAAAGATAACTTATTTTGCAAGGCTAAAAGCACTTGCTCAAGCCTGTTTCCCATGACTGGGTACAGAACTCTTTATTATGTATCTTTAGTGCGTGTGGCAATGTCCTTGTTAGTATAGTTTTACTTTTTATATTAAACCCTTTATTTAACCATTTAAAAACCCTGACAATTTCCTCCATAGAGCTGCAGGATATCTAAGATTAAACTGTCTTTAATAATGGTAAGTAGAAACAAAAGTATTTACTTGAGTAAGTGAAGTAAGAAGAAATAGTGTCAAAGAATTTATGGGGGTTAAACAGACAAGGAACAATGGAAACAAATATTTTTTGGTGTCAGTGATTGCAACTTTGCAGAGCTCTTTCATTTTGAGGGAGAATCATGGCTCTCCATGCCTTGGATGAGCGCTTGCCCAGATTCACGTCCCAGGGACACAAAGGACAAATTGCCCTGGCCCACAGGGTACGTGTCTTTCCAGATTCTTGGTGGGGAAAGCCTGGAGGGACTTTCATCCACATTCCTGGGTACCTCCACCAAAGTTTTCTGGCGGCTTGCGGCATGGCGGGAGGGGCGGATCACGCCGTCCCCGACAATATTCTACACAATAATGTTGCTTCTTTGACACGGTAACTTTCAACACACTGTGGCGGACAAAATGTTAAACTTGTTTGGGATAAAATTGGAAAGGACCTTTAATCCACGAATAATTAATAAGCCATTAAATGCCAAATCTTGACGATATCTTGATGCCACAAAGATATTTAATTTCCAGAGCTTAATTGAGGTACAGAGAGGACAACAGAAATGTGGGTAATAAGTCATTTCTGTATACCTCCTGGCCATCAGCATGCAAATGAACAATTCCTAAAATTAGCGCTAACACAAAGTCTCAGCAGAAAACAGTGTTGGAGTGGCTGCCTTCCCCCTGAGTTTGTGTAGAGAGAATTACCCATGAGAATTTCCCAAACGCCCACTTTCCTTTGCATTTTAACTACTCCCCAATCCCTGTTGGTGTTTCCTTCTGTGAAGACAGGTAGATGCTTTCTGCATTTGGAAGATACACTCATCCAGATCCATCATGGACCCGGCTGGGTGTCCTATAATTCAACTCAATTCTTTTTTTTTCCCCAAGATTTCTTTTTTTTTTTTTTTAAAGATTTTATTTATTTGACAGAGAGAGAGATCACAAGGAGGCAGAGAGGCAGGCAGAGAAAGAGGCGGAAGCAGGCAACCTGCCGAGCAGAGAGCCCGACGTGGGCCTTGATCCCAGGACCCTGAGATCATGACCTGAGTCGAAGGCAGAGGCTTTAACCCACTGAGCCACCCAGGCGCCCCAAGATTTCATTTTTAAGTAATCTCTACACCCACCGTGGGGCTTGAACTCACAACCCTGAATCAAGACCTGCGCGCTCTACTGACCAAGCCCTCCAGGCACCCCAATTCAATGCAGTTCTGACACTCTCTACCCAGAGAGAGATACATCAGATCCCACACGTGGAGGGCTACGTCCTACAAAACACCCCTTCAGACACCAGCTGCAGGCCTGGGGGGGTCACCTGGGCTTCTGACCAACTATTACAGATCAGAGGTTCCTAAGGCCCACTCCTTGGGTTTGAATAATTTTCTAGAGTGGCTCGAAGAACTCAGAAAAACATTTTACTTGCTAGATCACAGACTAGGAAAATAGTTAAGATTTTGGCATTACATGAAGCAGGAAGAGCCCAGTGGAAAGGGAAGAGGCAGGTAGGAGATGGTCAATGGAAGGAAAAGCTTAAATGTGGAGAAAACAAATGGGGAGACTTAGATTCAGATCAGTGTGCTTACTGCAAGGAAAAAGGACACTGCACCAGGGAATGCCCTAAGAAGAAATCAGCAATGCTGGCCACCGAGGACTGAAGGGGCCATGGTTCGGAACCCCTCCCCAAACCTCAGGTTAAAATTGAGGTGGAGGGGAAATCGATTGACTTTTTAGTGGACATGGGAGCTGAATTTTAATCGTTGCTAAGGCCTATGGGAAAACTATCTGCAGAGGAAACCTGGGTACAGGGGCAAATGGCACAGAAAGACATAAATGGACAACAGAGAGGACTTTGAATTTGGCCTTGGGAATCATTAAACATCAATTCCTGGTCCTTTCTAATGCCCCATATAACCTGATGGGACGAGACCTCCTCCACAAGTTATGGGCTGGCATTCAGTTCTCGGAGGGAGACATGACTGTAACTTTGGGGCAACCCACTGTGCAGATGCTTGTGGCAACAATGGATGAACACCTCCTTTATGAGCCAGTCTCAAAACCAGAGGCAACAGAGGAGGGAGGCCTTCTCCAAACCCTGCAGGTTGAGTTTCCCAAAGTCTGGGCAGAGGGAAAGCCTCCTGGCCTGGCCAAGGGATGGCCTCCAGTCATGGTACAGTTAAAAGTGACTGCTATGGCTGTACCCCCTCCCCTGGGAAGGGGATCAGAGGAAGGGATCAGAAAACATATTAACCTTCTCTGAGGAGATGGGATCCTAGTCCCCTGCAAGTCTCCGTGGAACACACCCTTGCTGCCCATCAAAAAGGCCTCGACTGGGGAGTACCAACCCGTTCAGGACTTACGGGAAGTTAACAAATGGGTTGAAGATATCCATCCAACTGTGCCTAACCCCTATACCCTCCTCTCCCTCTTGGGCCCCAAGAGAACTGTGTCTACCATCCTAGATCTCAAGGATGCATTTTTCTGTATACCTCTGGCAAGGGAGTTTCAGCCCCTTTTTACTTTTGAGTGGTCTGACCCACCGGAGGGATTCCAGGGCCGGCTCCTCTGGACAAGACTTCCCCAAGGGTTCAAGAATTCACCTACCATTTTTGATGAGGCTATTCTCTAAGATTTACATGAGTAGGGACCTCCAACTGGAGAGTCACTCTGTTACAGTATGTTAATGACTTGCTCCTAGCTGCTAAGGACTCTGAGTCACGCCTGCAGGGTTACGAGAGCTCTGCCGATAAAGGGTATCGAGTGTCAGTTAAAAAAGCACAGCTTTGTTGGAGCCATAGTTCATTGAGATTGCCCTACGGAGATTGCCTGACTCCTCTATGAGCTGAAGGGAGGACTCACTGCAATAGAGTGGAATGTCAGGTGGTAAACCAGGAGTTTATTGGGATGTAAATTTTACAGAAATGAAAGAGGGAAAATATGGACACAAGTACTTGTTAGATTTTGTGGATACTTTTTCAGGCTGGGTAGAGGCTTTCTCCACCAAACATGAGACGGCAGGGGTGGTAGCCAAAAAGCTACTAGAGGAATAATTCCTAGGTTTGGGTTGCCTCTGGTGATCGGGTCAGATAATGGCCCCCCGCATTTGTGAGTTCAGTCTCACAGGCATTGGCCAAAGCCATGGGCACAAAGTGGAAACTGCACTGTGCCTATCCGCCCCAGAGTTCCAGACAAGTAGAGAGAATGAACCGGACTCTTAAAGAGACCTTGACAAAGTTAATTCTAGAGATTGGCGGTGGATGGGTGATTCTTCTCCCCTTTGCCCTCCTTAGGGCGTGGTGCACACCCTATTTAAACAAGGTTACCAAAAAAAAAAAAAAAAAAAAAAAACAAGGTTACCCCATTTGAAATAATGTCTGGGAGACCCCCTCCCCTCTGCCCATGGCTAGCAGAGATTGCCTTGGCAGAAGTGACTGGCCAGTCTGTACTCCAGTAATTGCAGGCGCTGAAGTCTGTCTTAAAGAGAGCTCACGCAGGAGTCCGAGCTGCCCACTCTGGGACAGAGGTTGAACCACATCCTCATCAACCTGGAGATTTAGTCTGGGTGTGCCACTACCAGGTGGGAAACCTAGAACCTCACTGGAACGGGCCATTTACTGTCATCCTGACCACTGCCACGGCAGTAAAAGTCAAAGGCATCAGGACCTGGATTCATACGTGTCACATCAAAGGAGCTGAGGACGAGGACGCCATCCAGAGATGGACGCCACTGCCAATGGACCCCTCGGACTATGGACTGAAGCTAAAACTCAAAAGACAATAACTTTGTTGTTACTTTTATTGTTGCCTAATGATATGGAAGCTTCTAAGTCACCTTACATATTTGAAAGTGACTATGAGCATTTTTCCATCTGTGTGCAACTGGCTCTGATTATTAACCCTCTATCCTACCCTTTCCTGAATAATCAAGATTGATCATGGTAGATTTTGTTCATAGATTTGAACAGGTTTTTGGCTATTACTAAGTTTGAAGTATAGATCTGGGAAAGAGGTTTTATTTAGCAGAAGAGTCAAAGATTTGACCTACTCCCAAAGAAAAGGGGGGAATGTAAGGACCTATTTAGAAGTCCAGCCACCTTGCTATTTACTCAGAAAAACAACTCCAGGAAATATGGGCAAGCAGCCCCTGGAAAACAAAGGCGAACCAGGTTGGGGGAGATGCCCAATCAGTTAACCCCCAGCCTCCGGACCCTGAGCAATGGAAATGCAAACTAAGAACTAAGGCTACTGGTTACCTTACAGGTACTTGGGACCAGATGGAAATGCCCAAATGCCCTCCAGTTTCTGGAGCAATAGAAATGCAAATTAACCCTGGTTAGCTTGTGATTTGGGGGTTTTCCCTATAAGAGCTAGCCTGAGACATTAGGCAGGTTTGCTCTCTCTCGGGAAGCAACCCTGGCCCGGGCCAGTATAATTCTCGATGCTTGGCATGAAATAAAGCTTTGCTTAACCTTCTCTTTTGTATCAGCCTCGTTCCTTTGAACATGGACCCTATTAATGTCAGGATAGAGGAGAAAATATTTAGCTGCCTTGGGGGAAATTCCTGCTTCTTTTACTCTGTATTTTATTTTCAAAGTGGATCACTTTCAAATCAAGGAGTAGGGCCATAGGATGATACAAAGTCATTTTCCATTTCTTAAATGTCATTAAGGGACAGAGTGACAAGTTCTGTGGTGTTTGTGATTTCTTGCAACATTTTCCCACATTGAGGAGGAAAAACTTCTCTTAGATTTGATGTAGGAAAGACATTAGGGTTCAAAGCTGATGGCCAAGAAAGAATTCTTAGATGTCTTTGGTGCAAAAAAATGATTTTAAATTTTTTTTAAAGATTTTATTTATTTATTTGACACAGAGAGAGATCACAAGTAGGCAGGGAGGCAGGCAGAGAGAGAGGAGGAAGCAGACTCCCCACTGAGCAGAGAGCCCGACGTGGGCCTCGATCCCAGGACCCCTAGATCATGACCTGAGCCAAAGGCAGAGGCTTTAACCCACTGAGTCACCCAGGCACCCAAAACAAGTGATTTATTACAGCACAGGGAAAGGACCCATGGGCAGAAAGAGCTGCACTGGGGGCAGGAGGAGTGGCCCATTATATACTTTCAAGTTGGAGGGAGTTAGGGATAGCGGAAGTCTCTAATGAACTTTGGAAGCAAGGTTTCCAGGACCTTGACAGGGCTAACTATTGTTGAGAGAAGGTCATTTATTACCATCTAATAAAACCTCAGTCATGAGACCCTTCATGTTGTTAGGGCCTGCTTAGCCTCAAGGCCAGCAGAACAGGCTCTGAAACTCCCTGGCGACTTAGGCCTCTACATATCTAAGACCCCCTGGTGATTGATGCCTTTACAAGGCCTGTGTTTACCAAAGGAAGGCAGTTAAGTCAAAAAAAACCATCTGTGTATCTTGCTTCCTTGCACCAAATGTGTGGGCAATTCAGGAACT
>PITA01033048.1:0-13214 GCA_004023965.1 Spilogale gracilis | reverse complement strand
TGACTGGGCCTGATGGCCGTCGCTGGTGGCTCGGGAAATGCACGGTGCCCGTGTGCCCAGAGAGGGTCTGACTCCCCGAGGGTCCTCACCTGGCGGATGAGCCGGAACCACAACCAGCCCATGGGCACGGGGGGGGGGGGGTGGACACCTGACGGGCACTCTCACGCCTCCTCTCTGGGACCCGTGGTCCTGTTGTCGGGGCCTGGGAGTTGCAGCTAGAAGTGGAAGTTTCCTCAACAGTGAGATCCCAGCTGCACGACTGGGGGCCGTGTTGTCCGTCCTTGTCCCTCCTGGGATGGTGCGTCCCCCTCCCTGCTGCCGGCCTGCTGGGGTCTGGCTCGTGTCCCTCTCAGCCATCCGGGGCCATCTAGCTTCAGGAAACAGTGTGCGAACCTTTCATGAATGACCACTTCTGCTTCTCTTTTTAAAGATTTTAATTTTATGATTTTTCCCCAGTGCCCCAGAGTGGAATGACATAGAGCCCAGGCAGAAGGCAGAGCTGGACAAGAAAGCGGAGGATGGCGAGTTCTGGTGAGCATGGTCTGCGGGAACTGTCCTTCACGTCCTTCATTCCCCAGGGTGGGCGGCAGGGGTTCAGGAGCTCTACTGTGGCTCCCCCTGGGGGCGTCCTTCTTCTCCCCCTTTACCCTCCTGTGGTCTGAGCTCCAGGCCTGCATGTGTCCCCGCCCACCGAGGCGGAGCGCCACTCCCTTCTCGCCAAGTTGGGCTTAGCCTGGTGATAGGGCGACATCCTTTGTGGGTGGGCTAGGACAGATGACAGGGACACCTCTAGAACGTGACATGGTTTAGGGACATCTCTGACAGGCAGACTTAAATCGGAGGACGTCTCTGCAGACTTCAAGGTGCACCTGTTTACCGTTCCGTCCCTCTGCCTGGTCGTTAGATGTGTGAGGGGGGGTTCTCTGATGAAATGAGGATGCCAACAGTAGCCAGGGACTGGGACAGCGGCCACACGGATGTGTCAGGGTCAGAGCTGGTCCCTTGCTCCATCCTGGGCCCAGCAGGCACACCCTTCTCTCTCCTGGAGCCTGCCCTGTGGACCCAGAGCCCTCCATCCTTCTGCCCTCAGGATGTCATTTTTGGATTTCCTGGGGCAGTTCTCTCGGCTGGAGATCTGCAACTTGTCCCCAGACTCCCTGAGCAGTGAAGAGCTGCACAAATGGGACCTGGTCCTGTTCAATGGCCGCTGGATGCGAGGTTCCACTGCAGGGGGCTGCGCCAGCTTCCCAGGTGAGGCGGACCGAGGGCTGTGGGGCCCCACGTCCTTCTGGCCTGTCCTCCCTGGGCTGCTCAATGTCTCGGCCTATTAGCTGGCTCCCGGCATCTGCAGGGGTCCCCCTTCTTCCTGGGCTTGGAGGCCAGGATGGTGGGCTGGGCAGTGGCTCTGTAGCCCCCAACAGCATTCTGTAGCTGTGTGTTCAGGGTTCCCCACGCTCCCCCACCTGCCCCTGCCCCCCAAGGACGCCCTGCCTCATGCTCACCGTGTTCCTTTCTCATGCTTCTCCTGGCTCAGCATGCGTCCCCCTGAGATGCGTGGACCCTCCACTTCAGTAGATCGCGCTGTGCTAAGCCTGTGCACCCGAGTCAGACCTGGGGGCTGGGGTAGAGGGGCCTGAGCCTCAGCGTCCAGGATGGCCACTCCCTGCTCCCATGGGAGTCTCTGGAGCTCCACCCCGGGGAGGATGTCTGGGCAACCCCTCCCTCTGCTCTGACCCCGAGTGGGGAGTCCCTCATCTCACTGTGGGTGGGGAGCCTTCCGGGGTTCACTGGACCTCACTGACCCATCCGGCACAGGCTCCTCCCAGTGGAGTCAGCCAAGGCAGCAGGAGGAAGATCCTGAAAAACTGACCCTGCCTCCCTAAGGAGAAATGAAGCAAAGCAAAGCCTGCTCCCTCCGTTCCCCAGCTGCCCAGCCCCCCATCCCTCCTGGCTCTGTTGCTGCTGGAGAACGAGCTCATTGCAGGGCTGTGCTCCGAGTCATAATAAAATCCCACTTGCACGCAGGCTGCGTCCCAACCACCGTGTGTCTCTTCCTTCATCCCCCGTCTAGCCCGGAGCTCTCACATCTGGCGGCGGCTTGGCTGAACAGCTGCAGGGCCCTGAGAGGCTCCTTTCCCGGTGCCGGGCTCTGCTGCTGGTCCTCACGAGGCAGCGTTCATGCCCACCGTGCAAGCTGCTTTGTAAAGCGGTGCTGTTTATGGAACTGTAGTTTGGGAAGGGATCGACTATGCCTGCTCTTTGGTGACGATGTCCCATGTGTCTCCCCGGGAAGCTGCAGGGACCTGACCGCGCAGTAGTCTGCGTGTGGAGATTCTGGGGACGGGAGGGATCGAAGAAGTGATGTTCTCGTTGACAGCCTGTGGTTCTTGGTCGCCTGTGTGCACCTTGTTATCTCATTGAGTTGGACCTTCATTTCGGGGATGTGAGGACCCCCCTGCCAGGCTGTCTTCCCTGCCCCCTCCCCCGGGCACATCATTATTTAAGCCGCTGAGACACTAGTGTGTAGACCCTGGCCAGGCTCGTCTTCTTTAACGATGCTCTGAGGCCCGACTGTCAGAGAGCGCTGTGTGCCCTCTGATGACCCATCGGACCTCTCTGTGCCTTGGCTTGTGTAGTCGCTGTTTTGAAAGTTTTAAAAAGCCCTCTTCGAAGGGAAGCAGTCTTTTAGAATACCCAGAGGTGGTAGGTATGGCTCATATTCTTTTTAATTACCCTCATGCATATTCAGTGACTTACCAGGGAGGGATGGTGTCTCAACACTGCAACCATCTGGCCCCGAGGGGCAGGGGCTGGACAGATGCCCACCAGACGGGTTGTCTCCGGAGCCTGTGCACATCTCCTCCTCCCGGATGTGACTCCCCCGACACTCTGAGATCTCCCTCCCTGGGTTTGTCTTCACGGGTCAGGAGCTGAGAACTGGAAGACCTGGGGCCATCAGACCTCCAGTATTCCCAGTTGAGCGTGTTGGTGGCCCCTGGTTGATCAGACAGCCCCATGCAGAGTTTCCAGATGCCGCAGGGCGTGCTTGCCGGCGTGTGGGAGGGGCAGGGCGGAAAGAGGGCATGCTCGCCGCCCCGCCAGGAAAGCTCATGGGGCCACTTACTGCCAGCTGCGCATTCTCTGGGGTAACCAAGTCTCTTCCCTTGTGTTCTTCCCACCTCCCCACCTCCCCACGGGGAACCACGGTCTTCCGGTGACCTCCTGGCCATCTCCAGCCACTTACTGGACCAATCCCCAGTTCAGAATCTATCTGGACAAGGTGGATGACAGCCAGGAGGGGGGTGTCAGCGAACCCCACTGCACGGTGCTGCTGGGTCTGATGCAGAAGAATCGTCGGCGCCAGAAGAGGATAGGACGGGGTGTGCTCAGCATTGGCTTCGCTGTCTACGAGGTACTTGGAGCTGGGTCACCCTTATTTACACAATGGATGTCTTTGGTTGGATGCTGTTGGCCGAGAATCGGGGTACATCTCTCCTGCCACTTGAATGGTCCTCATGAAGCACTCTTCTTGCTCCCCTGAGTGCCTCTCTTAGTGACCTTCCTGAGGCCTGACTTCCACTATTAGAGATTCATTTTTATGGCTCACACCTCTGCTGTTAACCTTTACATGCAAAATACCCTAAACTCTGCCTGTCATCCAGGGCTCAGGGTCACCGCAGTCTTTAGACTTCCCAAGTCTAGGCTTCTCAGAAGACAGGAGCCAAGAACAGGGGGACACGAGGCATCTGAAAGGGGAAGGGAGGCTGGATGTGGGAGCCAGAGACTCTCCTTTCCACCCATGCTGGGTGACCTTGAGACTCTTTTTCAGACACACAGGGAAGCTTGGCTGGGATGAGGGAGCCACATGGCCACCTTCGGTCTGGGTGCCTCTGGCTGAGGGTACTGCGGCTCTGTCCCAGGCTGCGGCACGTGCAGGTAGCGACCCCTTGACGACTCCACGGCCTCACAAATGTGTTAAAGCAAGGCCTTCGGGGCTCAACAAGCCTGGCCAGGAACAAATCACAATCCACTTTTTAAAAAAATATATTTTAAGATTTTATTTATTTATTTGACTCAGAGAAACACAGCTAGAGAGGGAACACTAGCAGGGGGAGTGACAGAGGGAGAAGCAGGATTCCCGCTGAGCAGGAAACCCGATGTGGGGCTCGATCCTGGGACTCCGGTCATGACCTGAGCCGAAGGCAGTCGCTTAACCAACTGAGCCTCCCAGGTGCCCCACAATCCACTTTTTATACGGGCAAAGACTGCTTATAACAAATTGCAGAGGGATTCGTGGTGGCTGTTTTTATGTAATTTTGTGAAGAATGAATTTCTTGAGAAAGATACAATTTTAATTGGGAAGAAGAACCAGTTGGAGGCCCAGCACCTCAGTATAAATTAAAGCAAATTAAGTGTTGTGACAAGAAACCGGTTGCCAAGCTCGTACCACTTCTGGCCCCTTTCCTCCCCCTCTCTTGGAGCTTGGGGCTTCAGAGTTCAGGCTGTGGTATGTGCATCTCTCAGGGTGGAAGGAGGCACGTTGACACATAATCTTGCCTTGATGGTGGGAGAAAGAATTTCAAATAAATAACCTCACTTCTCCCCTAGCTTGGCCCTTCTGCCCCACCTAGAGAGTAATCGCCCCAGACAAGACTACTCATGGGGATGAACCCCGGGAAGGTGCCCTGTGCACATTTGTGAGCATCCACCTGGAATCATAGGGGGCACCTGGGGTCGTAGGGGGCACCTGGGGCCGTAGGGGGCACCTGGGGTCGTAGGGGGCATTGTTCTGTGACCCTGTAAGTGACTCCTAAGGCTCTGGGTGTCTCCAGTTTGGGCACCTGTGTAGGTCACCAGCTGGGGAGCAATCCCGATGCCCCGGAGGCTGAAGAACTATCCTGTTCCCTGTCCCCCATCATCTTCCTGCTGTGACCACAGGCTCCGGCCAGGCAGGCCTATCGCCTGGGCTCTGGATGCTGCATTTCCTCCCATGGGCCTCGCCACTCTGGGTTCGCGTGCTGTCGTGCAGGTCTGTGAGATGTCAGCTCTCACCAAGCCCCAGCTCCTCACTCCTGAGCAATGCGGGGTCCTGGCCAATCACACGACTGAAAAATAGAGTAAAAACCAGCCTCCTTTCCCCCTTCGGACTTCTAGGGTAAAGTGGTCTCAGAGGGCCTTGGAGTTCACCCAAGACCGTCTGCAGGATGTGGGGAGGGCCGCAGGGCACAGAGGGCAGGCTTCGCTGTTGCGGGTGACCTGCTCTTTTCTTCTGCTCTGCAGGTCCCCAAAGAGGTATGTGAGCGCCGTCGAGGCGTCCTTCCTTTGGGAAGATGTGGCTCAGCGGCCTCAGAGGGAAGCTGGTTCTCCCACACGATCCGGTGAGCCAGCGACCCTGGCAGGTGACAGAGGCGATGCCGGGTACACCTCACTGTCCCCCAGGAGGGGACAGTGGTGACCTTCACCCATGTGTGTCTGGTGGTCTGATGGGAACCAGGCGGTTACAGTGTCCTGGGTCTTCTAGTGATAGGAATGAATGCCTGATCTTGGATAAGAAAAGGAAGCGTGGACTTTATCTGATTGGCTCCAGGCCCTTCGGTGACACACTGTCCTATCATACTGGACATCCAGAGTCTCCTGCTGATGCTCCCCAGCTGTCCCTGTGTCTGGCTGATGGAAGGGAGAACCCCGGATAGATTGTGTCCCCGGGTGGGGGAGGGGGCCCGGCTGAGCTGGCACAAGGTCAGGCCCCGCGTGAGCCAGCCTCCCCAGTGAGCCCCTCCGTGGCTGCACACTGGCCCCCCTCGGTGTGTAGGCTGCATCCCAGACGAGTCACTGCAGAATCTCAGGGGTGATTCGGGCGTGCAGCCGAGGTTGCGAACCACTGTTCCATGAGGGGCCCCCTCTGGGGTCGACTGTGCTAATGACTTGGGGTATGTCTTCCCTATGGCATCGTACCCCCACTTGGCTGGCTCCTCACGCTCCACCAGGTGCGTGGCACGTGCTGGCGGGGCCCAGGTTCTCAGGACCCCATTGGTGTCGCAGGCCACCTGCCTGCTGGCTCCCAGATGTGGGTCACTGGTGATGAGCTCACGCAGAGGTAGTGTGGGTGAGAAAATCATCTGAGTCTGTGTCAAGTCTGGGGTGGGGGTTCCCACCAGAGACATCCCCTCTGCGTGTGACAGGAGGTCACACACACACACACACACACACACACACACACACCCCACACACAGTGTGCTTCCCGGGGTCCTTTGCACATCACCGTGGGTCCCATGAGCTGTCAGAGGCTCACCAGCTGCTAAACAGGGGACCCCAGGCTTGTGACAGCTGCTGGCCCAGCCCCAGAGTTCCCAGTGCCTCGGGGCTGGGGTGGGGCCTGAGACTCTGCACTTCTGACCTGTCCCCAGGACACTCTGGCCAGCCCTCGGCCCACACTTTGAGGGCCACCTATGTTTGAGCCTGCCCGACCGCACACTGTCGCTGGGCCCTTGCCCCGTGGGGTCCCCGGAAGGACCCCTCTTGCCTCAGTGTCCTCCAGGTCCATGCTGGGCCCCAAACAGGATTCTCTGATCTGCCCCACCTGGGGTTTTGCTGGAACCCTGAGAGCCCGGTGCGCTTTCCTACTTCAGCCCCACCGAGTGCCTGTTCCGGGCTCCCCTGCCTCCCCTCCTGCTGCGTCAGGGATGGTGAGAATGACACGTAGCTCTGTAACACCTAGCCCTTGCCTGGGCCCCTGCTGGCCAGCCTTCTAGTGTCCTCCCGCCTAGAATATAGATGCTGGCAGGGGATCCCAAGCGCGGTGGCTGCCCGTGGAGTCAGGTCAGGAGGAGGTTGCTGGAGACCCCTGTGGAGTCCCGATGCAGGGAGCTGGGGGCAGGCGGAACTGCTTTCCTCCCACCCTTAGCTGACCTGCAGTCCGAAGCAGGTCTGGTGACTGTGGCTGGATGTGGTCCCCTCCGGGGTGGGCGTTCCGGGTCATGTGGAAGTCACTGCCCTGCGGCTTGTCAGCACCAGCCCTCCGACACAGGCGGCTTGAGACAGCCATGGGAGGATTAATCACTGTAATTAAAACCCCGGGTGCCCTGTGGTCACTAATTAGCCCGCCTCACACACCAGCCCCTCCCCCTACTAAACTGAGGGGTCACGGGGCGCATGCTCCCTCCATGGAGAGCCAGGAGCCTGGGGGGCCTCCTGCTAGCTTGCAAAAGGGTTTCCCAGAGGCAGAGACTTTTGCCTGAGGAGCAGGGCTTCAACCCCAGGCCTGAGCTGGGGGCTCAGGGCCGCCCAGTTATAGCCACAGAGAAGGGTCTGTGGGATTGATAGTGGGGGGTTCGTCAGGGCAGATCCCCAGCGAGGAGCGCAGTGTGCACCCAGGACCCTGCTCCCCGTCCCTTTGCTTAACCGGGGAGCGGGTAAGGGGCCGGACACCGTGGCATCAGCAAGGTCCGTGCCTCACATGGGGCCTGGCACCGGAAGTGCCCAAATACACCTGCCCGTGGACACAGGCTCATCCTCAGCAGAAGCTGGGACCTCCTGGTGCTGTGCCTGGCATTAAAAATCAGCCACCCCCAAATCAGAGCCTAAGACCACACCCTCGCGCGGCTGTCTTCCACGATTCTGAGGGATGCTGACTCTGCCCTGCTTTGTGCAGCTAGAGAACCACACGGATGCGCCCCTGGGCCAGAACTTCTTCCTGGGCCGCCAGCCCTCTGCGCGCTCCAGTGCCCATGTCAACCTGCGGGAGGTGTCCTGCCGGCTGCAGCTGCCCCCAGGGGAGTACCTGCTCGTGCCGTCCACCTTCGAGCCCTTCCAGGACGGAGACTTCTGCCTGAGGGTGTTCTCACGGAAGGCCAAGGCCCTGTGCGCTCTGACCCTCCGCGGTGCTGGCTGGGCTGGGGGTGGGGTGGGGAGGGCGCACACAGCCTGGCAGGTGCAGGGCCTGGCTCACAGCCCCCATGTCCCAGACGGGGTCTGTAAAGCCCCCTGTTCCCATGGGTCCTTCACTCAGTGTCCCCTTCCTGCCCCCGTGGGTCCGTGGGACCCCAGGCTGTTCCTTGTTTGGTCAAAGCTCGGCAGAGGGTTTTCCTCCAGCAGGGTGGCCCCTGGACCAGCGAGTGGGGTCCGGAAGGGGGTGCCACCTTGTCCGCACACAACCATACACACAGTACAGCCGTGCACACACGTGTGCACATGCCACACCCGTGTACATCCCCCCACTGCACACCTACGTATGCATGCACATCACACCACACACCCTTTGTGCACGGCACGGGGGCTTGCTGACTCACTGTCCAGAGGCCGTGTCTATAGGCATTCCCAGAACTGGGTCTCCCAGGGAGGAGAGAGGGACCCGGTGGAGAGATTCCCCCACAGTGGGGCCACCAAAGCACACGCTTCAATTTCCATGAAGGGTCTCCAAGCAGGCAGCTCTCGTCTGGTGACAAACTACGGGGGTGGGGAGTGGGGAGTGGGGATTGGGGGTGTGAAAGGATGGATGTGGGTCAGGATTCAGTCCCTGCGGTTTGGTGCCAGTAGGGACTAAGGGTCTTGGGCGGGATGCCAATGCCTCAGAAAAGGGAAATGCTTCCTGGAGGAATCTGGTCAGCTATACTCTTTACTTATCGTTATTTGTTTTTCTCCTTTCTTTGTGTTCCAGGGAGATGGGGGATGTGGTGGCTGGAAAACCACAGGAGGTATGAGATCTTTCAGAATAGACGCTCTGGCACCATGGCATACCAGGCCTTCGGGGTTTCTTGTTGATCTGTAGAAGCTCTTTACATATTAAGGATGATGATCTTTTATTCGCCAGGGTGACAACATTTGCTAGGCTCTGGCCCTTTCTGACAAGGATGAGACAGCAGCAGGGAGACCCAGGCTTGGTAACTCATCCCTACCCCTGGGGGCTGGCTGTCTGCCCCCCCCCCCACCATCCATTGGCTGGCAGCCCCTGTTGACGGAGCTGCTCCATCCCTACTCTGCTGTGGGTAGAGCCCCGGCCTCCTTGTGGACTCCTCTCTCACAGCAACCTCTGTTGCTGCCATCCAGAGGGTCAGAAAGGCCTGCATGCCCAAGTGGAGGGTGAGGGTCTGAGTCTGTCATTCGGGTGGTAGGAGCTGTCCTTCCACTCTTTTTTGGTTTCTGGTAAATAGATGGAAGGCTGACCCCAGGCCCCCATGGCACAGGTTGGTAGGAGTTCAAGCCCAGACATTGTGAGGGCTCTTGTGTCCCCTTCTCATGGTCTTGGGGTTTCCTTAGACACCTGCTGTTTCACAGGAGGACTCTTCCTGTCGCAGGTGCTCTCCCTTGGGATGTGCCAGTCTCAGCTCACAACTATGGCTCCCAGGCCACCCTGGGGCTTCTGCATGAGCTCAGGGGCTCCGACCCTTGGTGAACCAGGAGCCCCCAGCCGAGCACCCAGCCTTTCCTCGTGAGGTCTTATAGAGACATGTGTAAGCTTCCCAGGATCCCAGGGCCCCACATGTACGCAGGGGTCATGTCTGCAGGGCCCCAGGACATCCAGATCACGGGGACAGCCCCTGCCATGGGCCAGGCATCCGGGATATCTCTTTAAAGAAATGAGCAAACCACAAGCTTCCATATATGCCGTCACACAGACAGCTCTCTTGTTCCCGTGATCCATGTGCCCACTGCTGCCCGGGCCTGTGTGCCCGCTGCACACCCGCATGGGCCTGCTTCCATCTCCTGGCCTCATGGTTTTTGTTGTTTGGCCTGTAACTTTACCTCACCCCTCCCAGGATAATACAATCAAAAGCTCTTGCAAGTCCCATCTGTGCGATGACAAGTGTTGACCGTTTTTCATCTAGATGTGCTCTCGGATTTGTTTGTCGTGTGTGTAAGGGGTAGGGAGGCATCGCTGTGGCCACATCGCAGACACGAAGGCAGCCCGGGAGCTGCGGGCGTGCTCGGTCCCGATGCTCTCTGGGGTTTCCACGAAGGGCGGCGAGCGTGCCAGTTACCGCTCAGATCGTGGCTCCCAAGCCAACTGGCCATGCTGTCTCGGTGTTACTGAGCCGCACATCGGCCGTGTGCACGGTAGTGAGACTTACCCCACGGAACAGTCCTAAGCAGTAGGGGAATTATCCGGGAGGTGCCGGTGGGTAGTGAGCCCCCGTCAAGTGTGAGCATGGTGACTGTCTTTGTTATTTACTCCCGTCTGTACGGTCTCGCCAGGCTGTGTCCAGCCTTCTGTGCTTCTCTGGGTGCTAGTTTTTGAAAGAGGACCTGGATTTCTGGGAGCTCTTGAAGCCGCCTGGGAAGCATGTGACTTCCCACCTGTCGGCGGGGACCATTGGGGGTGGAGCCCTTGTCAGGCCAGGAGGTCCCTGGGCAGACCCAACCCCGTGATGACTTGGAACTTTGACGGGATGTTGACCCGCATCAGCCGGCGTTTGCTTCTGGAAGGGATGCTGCGGAGCAGCCTCGTCGTTTAACCACAGACGGAGGGACGGTGCTGGGGGCCCCGGGGTGGAATCTGCGGTGAGGCCCTGCCCATGGCCGAACCCCATCTTCTGGCTCCTACTTCTGCTGCGTGCACTAAGCTGAGACCCCTACTCCTTTCAAATTCTGTGGTGATTTGAGAGTCTGACGAACACTAAGAAAACACATTGCCACTACCCAATATGTTCATACAGTTTCTGGGGTTCACAGGCTCCCAGAGGGTCTTTGGGGGGAATTCTGGGGGGGGGAAGGCCAGACAGAGATTCTCTGCTCTCAGTTCTGTCCTTCTCTGAAGTAATTCCGGGTTGAAACTGGAAATTCAGGCCTGGTGGGATCGCCTCCCACATCAGAGAGGAAGGTCGCCCCGTGCCCTGTGGAGCCAACGCCAGCGGGGGGAGGTTTGCTATAGAAATAGGGAGTGATCAATGGGAAATCTTCATTCTCCCAGCGACCTCCCCTTCACTAACTCTGTGTTGTGCTTCCCTCCAGCCGCACCCCAGCGAGATGGATCAAGAGGATGGCCAGCTTGGGAGCCTTCTGGGGAAGCTTGCGGGGAAGGTGAGTGGGGCCAACATGA
Source organism: Spilogale gracilis (assembly GCA_004023965.1). Taxonomy (NCBI): domain Eukaryota; kingdom Metazoa; phylum Chordata; class Mammalia; order Carnivora; family Mephitidae; genus Spilogale; species Spilogale gracilis. Next base: position 2,179 of record PITA01033048.1, on the reverse strand, counting down.
CCTTCCCTGTGGGCAGGAGGGTGACCAAGATCTCAGGCTGCTTCAGCTTTTGTCCCCTGATGTCTCCGTGGGCATGAAGGGTGAGGGGACCCAGCTTCTCTCCACGGCCTCTTCCTGTCTTAGCTCTGGTCTCTCCCTGTGCTGCGGGGATGGTGATGGTCCTGAGGCCATGTCTCTTGCTGCTTTGATGGACTCTTGAGAAAATAGAAAATCCAGAAGCAGGGAAGTGAGACGTCCCTAAATCAATATGCTTCTGGGGGTGGGAGAAGACTGCTGCGCCTGCCTGCCCTCTGCACTCAGCTGTGGGATTCACCCCAGGTCTGGTGCCAGTGATGCTCGGGATGCATGGCGCCCCTGCCCCCATCCGCCCCATGCTGTGTGGGCGCTTGGGTTTATCACAGTCCCAGGCCTGTAGAACATATGCACTGCTCTCTGGAGGGTACTGCACCCCAGGGCCTTAGCTGGTGTCTTGGTTCTGGCTGCCGCACCAAGCACCATGCATGGGCCTGTAAACAACAGACACTGATTTCTCCCGGATCTGGGGACAGGACGTCCGAGGTCCAGTGCAAGGGGCCCAGTGCGGGGTGAGTCCCTTTCTGGCTGCCTATGGCCTCCCTGTGTTCTCTCCTGGAAGAGAGGGGAGAGGGGGCTCTGGGGCCCCTTTGCAAGGGCACTCACCATGGGGGCTCCAGCTTCACCTCCCGCAGACGCCCCCTCCTGAGACCATCGCACTGGGCTCAGGATCCCACACAGGGATTTGGGGGCACAATCATTCAGTCCTTAACAGAAGAGGAGAAACAATACTGTCCACCCTGGGGAACTTCAGGGCGGAGAATGGAATCAAAGAAAGCATGTCAGGACCCTTTTGCAGGAAATGAAACTGGGCACCCGGTTCCTTCGCTATTAAAGGAGCTCTTGCAAAAATGAGTCCGTTTCTGTCTTACTTGATGCTCAAACCAATGTTTTTACTAACGAGCTGTGTTGCCTGGGCTGCCGAGGGTCGTGCTTTATTGAGAACATCAAGATCAAGGAACAAACAGCCTGTCTCTGTTGTCAGGCACCTGTCTCCCCTCCCCTGCCCTGTGGGGTCCCTGCTGTGTGGTTGAGCGGTCACATGTGGCCCCCAGAAAGCCAGGCCAAGGTCTGAACACAGACTCCTGCAGGCAAACGGGTGGCATTCTTGGTCCAGACGCTGTGCAGAGGGTCCTGGGGTCTTCATTTGGGCGCCCGGGTGACTCAGTGGAGCCCTCCCCTTGTCGCTCCCGGGAGCCGCTCCAGAGCCTGGGCGGTGATGCCACCGGTACAAACATGGAACCACAGATCACAGGAGAGATGCAGCTGAGGTCACACGGTTGCTTGGAACGAGACCCCAGGCCCGCGTCCCTCTCTGTACCTTGTGTGTCCTGCCCGAGGCCTGTCCCCGTCTGAGGTTAAAGGGCGAGTCTTTCCTCTGGCATGCTCGGGAAATCTTCCCCGATACCTCGATGCCCAGCTGGGGGGCTTCCGCCTGAGATGCCATGGGAGGAGTGATTGTCTCGAGCAAGACCATGTTACCTTGGCGGCTGTGAACCTGCAGGAATCATACCACATGGGATGACATGTTCCATCGTGCGTGTGTATGGTGTTCACAAGTTTACAAAACCATAGGTTCTTACTCCATGAAGGAGGTGGTGTGGTTCTGAGGACGTGAGGACACTCGATGGGGGGCACGTGGCTCCTGGTCCTGCCCTTCGCCACACTCCTGCCAGGCCATGGAGCACCCCACAGAAGCTGAGAACTAGAGTTTCTAAAGCTGCCCCAGGGCCCTTGCACGTGCTGTCTGGTCCACATCAGCCTCACTCCTGGGAAACTTGCCAGGACCTGGCATGACTCACATTTGGGTTCCCTCTTCCAGGATTTTGAGATCGATGCCCACAAACTCAGGATGCTTCTGAATGAAGCCTTTTCCAAAGGTAAGTTCTTCCTTGGAGCTTTCCAGAAAGCTCGTGGGAGCCTGAGCGGTATGGGGTGGGGGCGAGGGGGTGAGGGGTCAGGAGCTTTGTGGATGCAGGTGTGGAGGAGAAGGGGCCTGTGGCCTCTGACCCTGGGAGCCTGAGTGTGTCTGGAACGGGGGCGGGGCTGACATTGTATAAGGAGTTGGGAGGGTTCCTATGAGCAAAAGCTGTGCTGAGGGTCACCC
>PITA01033047.1:0-13211 GCA_004023965.1 Spilogale gracilis | reverse complement strand
TACTATGCCTCCGTCAGAAAGGATGAATACCCAACTTTTGTAGCAACATGGACTGGACTGGAAGAGATTATGCTGAGTGAAATAAGCCAAGAAGAGAAAGTCAAGTATCGCATGGTCTCACTTACTTGCGGTGCATGAGGGGCAAACTGGAGGACAGTGGCAGAAGGAAAGCAAATGGGAACTAGGGTAATCTAGCGAGGGAAACGAAACAACAGAGACTTTGGACACAGAAACAATCTGAGGGACTTGGAGGGAGGGGGGTGGAGGGATGGGAGAGCCTGGTGGTGGGTACTGGGGACACCTAAAGCGTGGAGCACTGGGTGTGGGGAATGGGGAATGAATCTTGAAACACTGGAAAAAAAAAAGTTTTAGTAACAATAAAAAAAAAAAAAAAGAAGAAAGATAATGTGCTCTGAACTGAAAAGGCAGACACTGCATAAATAGGCACCTCAAATTTACATGGCCCCAGAGGGCACCCCAAGAAAGGCAACTGTTGTAACCATCAAGGAAGGAAAATGTCCCAGGATTGAGGACAATCTGTTTGAGTAATGCCACAGGTGTTGTTCAGAGAGCACCCAGAGTTTAGGATATGAGCTCACAGAAGTGACTTCTCCAGATGGGCTGAGGCACCCACCAGGCCACTAAGGCATGAGAGATGAATATTATATTCCACATACTCCTGGATTATTGTGGATGAGTGTCTCCCCTATCCAACTCCCAAGCCTGTGGATTTGATATACATGGAGAGACTATGGAAGAAATCAGAGGAGTCTAAACAAAAAGGATAGAATGGCCCATGAAGGGTGGTCCTGAAGGGAATGAAAGATCATGGTCCAAACATCCAGCCTCCTTCGGGCTCACTATGTCCCCCACCCCAATAGGGACACAAATTCTGAATCAAACTGGTTTGGGTCTCTCCAATTCCATTGAAATGTCTATTGTTTGTTGTCCAAGATTCTAAGTCACTCAGAAGGGAGCTTATTTGTTCTCTCAAGTTCTCCATTACCCCTGTGGGGGCTTGGGAGATTGCTTTGAACTGAGGAAAACCCTGGCAGTAATTAAATACAAAAGGCCTCCCAGCGCCTTCCTTGTTCCTTGGCTTTGGCAGACGGCTCTAGCTGAGCAGAAGGGGGAAGATTTGATTTTAATCACACAGATTTCATATTTTATTTTGCTCATTAAAATTCCTGATAAGGATTTACTTCAGCGTTTTGTGGCTCTCCCTGAATATTTGAAGAGGGTCTTTTTCTTTTTTTTCTCTCTCCTTTTTACTGCAAATGTTGTCTGATCCCTGCCTGTTCCACGGTCTGAAGAGATTGCCTCCACATTGCTCAAATCCAAGGTGTGATCCATTTCTGGGGAAATTAAAAAAAAAAAAAATTAGGGATGGCATGCCACTACTCTGTAATGACAGCCATGCTGCCTCTGCTCAGCCAAAGTGAAAAAATCAATTATCTAAGAACGCAGGGCTGGAATCAAGACGAAGAAAAACTCTGCTGTCTGAAGTTACCTAGAACTTCTAAGAAAATGAAGAATTTGTGTCTGTACAAAAAACTATTGCTAGGGAAAGGAAGGGAAATAATTCTTAGAAGAAGCTGGTGAGAAGCCGCCACAGTCTGACCAGACCCCAGCCTGCTTGCTTTTCTGTAGGCTGCCCAGCTACTCTACTCAGTACATCGCTCTGTAGTTGCTGGTCTTGGTCCCCTCCCCTGGCAATGTTGAATTGTTGCTAAGTAGGCCCAAACTAGAGCAAAACAGCAATTGCTTTATTTTTCCTCAAGGCACTAAACGCTAAGCCTTTTTTTTGCCGGCAAACAATTAAATTTTAGTTTTGGTATATATTTGTGTACATTTACATAATTTACAAATACAAATTTATATATCTATATATGTGCATATATATGTTTAATAGATATGGAGTTATGGCTGTAGTATAATAGATGCATAGAGAATAGCATATAGGACTATAGATTCAATTCTCTCTATGTTTATTCCACACATAGTATTATATAGACTCTCTGTATATACCTCTACATGTCTCAGAATTTCTTTTTCTGCATCTATGATTAAGGTTTGCAATACTGTATTCTCCATTCCAGATACTTGAAGCTTTGCACATGTCTTCTGCATAAAGACTGTCCTTAGGGGCGCCTGGGTGGCTCAGTGGGTTAAGCCTCTGCCTTCAGCTCAGGTCATGATCTCAGGGTCCTCGGAGCGAGGCCCGCATTGGGCTCTCTGCTCAGCAGGGAGTCTGTTTCCTCCTCTCTCTCTGCCTGCCTCTCTGCCTACTTGTGAAAAAATCTTTAAAAAATCTTAAAAAAAAAAAAAAAAATACTGTCCTCAGAGAGAGCTCGGGATGGTCCGGAGTACAGAGGAGGCTCTCAGCCTGAACAGCAGAGTGCTGGGAGGTCTCTAGATTCACATCCTAGTTGAGGCTCTAGTATGAAAAGCCCCATTAATTTTCCACTATACATTGCTATAGATGTGCTGTATTCTGATGGAAAATATTAGAAGAGCTGATTTGGCATAAATATAGACCAAGACATCCTTTTTTGTCCTCTATGTTCACCCTTCCAAATATTTGATTGCTAGGTTGGGTTGTTTTGGGGAAATCATTCCTAATCACACCCATCTTTCACTAAGTCATTCTGCTTAAACACCTACAAATGTAATTACTCTGATTTTTGTTAACTTGTTACCTTGAACTAGCAAGTAGATAAATGACCTTTTGTCTTTTTACACCAACAGAACTTCATTCCCACTGAAGTAATTTTAACACCTATCAAAATGCAGAGACCCCCCAAATAGTGATATATATGATGTTATATTAGAATATATAAGTTATTATATATAATTTTTAATTCTATTAATAGGTAATAAATGATAGTGAGATTTTTAAGATATCCCAGCAGCCCATAATTGGGAAATCTGATCAAGTTTCTCTAGGGAAGAGAGTCGAATCCTCGCCAAGATACGCAGCATCTTTTGCATGTTGAAAGCACTCATATGGAGAAAAAATAGGAATTACAGAGTGAGAAAGGCATATCCTTAATCGACCTCCACAGAGCTCATCTGGGAAGAAAGTAGGGCCTTTTGTGCCTGCATTGCAGACTTCTGTTTTGTACTCCACATCCAGCATTTTCTGTTTTCAGTCTTTTGTGTGCTAAGGCTGTCTCTTCAAGAACAAAATCTTGTCCGTCACAATAGAACGCAAGGCCCTGCTCTTCTTTGAGGGCTGTGCACCCCCACTTCCTGCAGTCTCTTTACTTAGCAGCAAATTTCCCTTCATTAAAATTAAGCCTCATTTCTTGCTCGTCTTTTCCTGTTTTCCTCAGCAAAATTGAGTGCAATACTGAACCTATTTTTCTTGCTATTTTATTTTCCTGTCACTTCATAACACTCCATAGCTTGTCACTTTATAAATCTTCTTTCCTTCCAAAAACAATCAAGAAAGTTTATCCCACCCAATTTTACCCTTCCTTTGTATGGAAAATAGAGAAGAAATTGGTGTGTGTGTGTGTGTGTGTGTGTGTGTGTGTGTGTGTGTGCACGCGCAGGAAAGAGAATCAAGTGTGTTCTAACTTAACTAAGTCCCCAATATGTACTAGAAGGGTCCGTTTGGTCTATTTTGACATGAGGTTTTTGCCCAGACTGGGATTAATGGCGATGCTCCAGTTTATGCTAACTGCAGGGATAAAATGGTCTTATATTTCCATCTGGAGTGGTGACAGCTCAAGTAATTCTTCAGGAGCAGACTCCTAGACAGCGAGGTAAGAGAAATTATTGGGGGTGAGCATTGGAACACGGGAGCTCTTGAGCTCTGATAAAGCTGTCCCTCCCCCATCTATAGCCTGTGCTCGCTTTCTCTTTTAATTCTCTCAATCAGCTTATTTGCTTAATTTCTGCACTAGGACCAAGTAGATATGGGGAATTCTACGGACCCAAATTTTGTAGTTCCAGCCCCAGGTCCCGTGATAGGGCAGAGACTGGCAGGTGCACACTGGCCAGCAGAGTGAGGCCGCACTGGGCAGTCCAGGACCCATGGCTTAGGTCCCCCTTGAGGCCAATAGAGTCTACCTGAGACAGGATTAACAAACACCATGTTCTGATCAGAGCAACATGGGCTCACACAGCAAAGCTTAGGGACTTTGACCACGAGTACTGGGAAGACACTTTGAGGTATTGGGGGCCAAGTTCTAGAGAGCACTGTGTATGGTGAGAGTGTGCTATTCCCCCCATCTTCCAGATCCCCCTTCACCTGTCTGAACTCCCATGCTTGCCAAAAACCTGGATACTCATTAAATTGTGATTAAAATCTCAAAACTTGCTGAGTCTTTGGCAAGTTATTTAACTTCTAGGCCTAATTTGTAGAATGGAATAGTGACATCATAAACCTTGTGTATGTGTATTATATAGATTAATTGATACAATCAGAGTAAAATGTATAATCTTAACTCCTGCATTTGGTAATGCATAACTAAAAAAATGGCTTTTATTATTATGATCATCATATGAATATTGGAGCTTAACACACACTGGGCAGTTTACCAAGAATTTAGGACATGAATGAAAGCAAATAAGAAATAGGTCCCTGGCGGTGGGTACTGAGGGCACCTATTGCATGGAGCACTGGGTGTGGGGCATGGGCAATGAATCTTGGAACACTGGAAAAATAAAATAAATTTAAAGTAAAAAAAAAAATAAGTAATAGGTCATGGCCTTGCCTACCTCACAATCTAGAAAACACTTCACCTCCATAATTAAGAAAAGTAGACTTTTTTTTATTTTCCCTCTTTTTTAAATGAGGCAACTGAAGTTCAAAGAAATAAATAAATTATTTAAAAGTTGCACAGTGGTTAATGGACAAAGCTGCAATTTGAACCCAAATCCAGGTTATTACAAAGGGTGTCACTCTACCTTCTTTCCAAAGCAATTAGTATAGGCAGATTCAGGAATACAATCAATATAGAAAGGGGATGTTGTCACTCAGGAGCCTAATATGTTGCCTTATTCCTAAAGAAGGTTCAAGAATGAGGAAGACAGATGAGAGGAGTAAACTTTGAGAAAGTCTTCACTGGGGGAACAGAACGCTTGAAATCCCATTTACTGTATTGTCCCTTGGGAAGCTGGTGAATTTCACAAGAACTTAAGCTGTGTTTCTGGATTTCCCCACCTGCCCAGGGTCCCCCACATCTCAGGTTCTTAGTGGTGGGACCCAGGAGGGTAACTGACATGGAACATGCCACTGCAGGCATGCATGTGGGCATCGGGGTCCTACATTGCCCTCACCTGGGTCTCTTTGCCCTGGAGGGAAGCTGCCATTCCTACCAAGACTCTACCAAGGAATCAGAGCTACCCAGGGCCTCACTTCCAGCTTTGGTGTCACGTCAGCTTCTAACTAGAGTTTTGTTTTGCTTTTCCTTCTCATTCTCTCTAATTTTCAAATACTAGCTTATTTCCTTAAAAAGAAAAAAGATGGAAACTAAAACAAAACAAAACACAAATAAACAAAAAAACCAAGTCTTTTTTTTTTAAAAAAAGGACTATAAGGACTACAATAGTTTCTATCTATCTATCTATCTATCTATCTATCTATCTATCATCTATCTTTTACTTATTTATTTATTTATTTACTTACTTACTTATTTTAGGTAGGAAGGGACAGAAGGAAAGGGAGAGAAAGAATCTTAAATAGGCTCCGTGCCCAGCACGGATTCCCATGCGCGGCTTGATCTCACAACCTTTAAGGTCTTGACCTGAGCCAAAATCAAGAGTCAGGTATTTAACCAACTGAGCCATGCAGGCATTCTAGTTTCCATAATTTTTTTTTAGATTTTATTTTTTCCTTGTTATTTCTTCTTCATAATCTTATATACTTCTTTGCTTTTAACATTTTACGTTACGGGTTTGGCCTTTTGCCTTGATCTTTTTTTTATTATTATTATTACATTATTTTATTTTTTCAGTGTTCCAAGATTCATTGTTTATTCTTTTAATCTTGCATTTTATTGGCTTCTAAAGGTTTTTTTTTTTTTTAATCTATATCCACAAATCTCATGTATCATATGTTGGTTTATAACTCTTAACCTTTTATCTCTCTTGTGACTTCATCACTTTTATTGTTAAATTCCACTTTATTTCTATTGACAATTTTAGTAATTGTAAGGAATCCCTTCCTATCTTTCTATTTTTTATTATAGTTCATATGTATGTTTATATAAAATATATCTTCTCACTGTTTCCTGAACTTATATTTCATTTGTATTTATAATAACCAATAAAAAGCATCATCATAACAGTAAAACTTTCATTCAAGAATTTTGATCAGGCTCTTTTCAGATGTTTGGGTCCAGAGCAGAGTGACCCAGCTCTCATGGAGCCCACCAGGAGCTAAGGGCAGAGAGTGAGCTCCATGACCAACAGAGTTGTTCATATTGCTCCCTCAGGCTCTACCCAAAGGCCACCAAAACTAGCTGAAGAGTGACCTCCACCAACCTCTGCCATGGATAACCTGGAGATCCAAAGAAATCCTTACATAAGTTCTGGGCCTCTGTAGAGGGCATTTTTAATTTACTGGAACATGTGACTTCAGACCACCCACGAATTAAATAATTGATAAGCATGAAATAATTTAATCTATAAAGCACTGTACACATGAACTATCTTGTTAGTAAATGATGATCATCACTAGCTACTAAGAAGGACTGAAGCCTACAAATGACAGATGCTCAAAACCTCTTCTACTTTGATCTCTTTGGGCTTTTCTTCTAATAATAGGAAGGTGCCAGGAGGATCCATACACAGAATGTGTCCTCCTAAAAGCTTGCTGACGAAGGAGGCAACCATCCTAGACTGTCCGTCAGAGACAATGATAGAGAATGTGTCCAGAAGTTTGAATAAAGCTCTAGTCTTTTTCCTTGTGCCTGTAGAATATTCAATACCACCTGTGTCCCCAGCAAGGTTAGGACAAGGATATTGTGTAAAATGGTAGGTTTTCAATTCTGGTTGTTTGTTAGAATTACCTAGGGAGTTTTAGAAAAGCAAAAGCAACACATGCCTGGACCTGTCCTCCAGAGAAATCAGGCGAATGGGCATGGGCTGGGATCCAAGCAAATAAAAATATTTTTACTATTTTAATTTTTAAATTAATTAACCAATTATTTAATTAATTTAGTAGGCTCCACCTGAACCCGTGACCCTGAGATTGAGACCTGCACCAAGATTAAGAATCAGGCACTCAAGTGACTAAGCCAGTCAGGCACTCCTAATTATTTTTAAAAAGATGTTCAGTTGACTAGTAGGTGTCCAAGGCTTAGACTCACTGGAATATAAGGTCTCCCTCTGTCTGAGCAGGTAGAAAGATCTCAGCTTATAATACAGCAATAAAAGTAATATTAGTATTAACAATGTTAGTAATAAAATCAATTGCTGCAACAACTACTACTAATACTACGTTTTAGCCCTTAATTCATTGGGAACCATGCTAAATAATTTATCTTCTAATTTAATAGTCAGAATTACGAGCCTCAAAGAAACCAATTTGTCCATATTCAATTAGTTTGTTAAATGGCATAGCTGGGGCTCAGGTTCAAGTATGAGGAGTTCTAAATCTAACCTTTAACCACCAATTAGAGCAGCTTTCCCCCAGTTCAGTGAGTATGGGAGTCAGAGACCAGGGGTGGTCTGCAGGAGCAAGTTCCAGTAAATCAAAAGTGCCTTAGTGCTCTGGTAAGGATTCACTTGTGGCCTCCAAGTCTCCATGGCAGAGATCCGTGAAGGCTGCTCTTTAGTCAGTTTGAGGTGGCTTCAGTGAGGCCTGGGAGGGAGGGAATGCAGGAACAAGGCCTATTAGTTATGTGGCACTCTCGGCTCTCAGCTCCTTGCGGGCTCCATAAGAGTAGGGGGGTGGTCTGATTGCTACCAGAATGTAACATCTGAAACAGATCACGTGAAACCATTTAACAGCTTGAACCCCCGAAATGTTGGGCTGGATCTTCTTTGTTGTGGGAAGCTCTCCATGTTTACAGCAGCCCCGACCTCTACCCTGTAAAGATGCCAATAACAACTCTAGAGTCAGTTGTGACAACCAAACCTGTCTTCTCTAGACATTGTGAAATGTCCCCTGGGCAGCAAAATCACCACCTGTTGAGAAACACTGGTTTATTGAATCCCATGGCCGCTTTTCATGATGGACAAAACAGCTTTTATCACTCTTCATTTCACCAAAAAGAAAGTTTAGGCCAAGAGGCTGTGAACTTCCTGAAGTGACATAGAGTGGTAGAGTGGTACCTAGATTTTCTGATTCCACATCTAGCTCCTCTCAGTACTTTATATCAAAATACTCATCCCTAACAAGTGAACAAGAATAAGCAGATTTTTTTGGTAGCATTTACCCCAGGCTGCATTAACAGTTAGAGGCCTCCCAGTGAAGTAAAATCCTCTGCCTAGAGGCTGCTGTTGGTGTTGGCACGTTCACTGGGACGCGGTGTCATATGATTAAAGGAGACTGCAGATCCTCAGCCTCCCTAATACCTAATTTTCAAGGAGGGCCTCAGTAAAGCAGCTAATTCAACCACTGAGTATTATCCTGTTGAGTCTTCAAAGTCCTCTCCTTTTTCATTTCCAAATCTCCTCAAGACAGAGCATCTTGGACAGTTACCAAGGTAAGACTGCAGCAAAGCTGGTCCAGTGACTGGCTAACCGTGGAGGTTCATGCTAACGGCAAGCGCAACTACCAACAATCAACCTAAGGAACTGTGGCCATCCAAGCTGAAAGTTAAGGGCTGGGGTTGTTGAAAAAAGTTACAGATGCCCTATCAAGTGAAGAGAACAATATGGAGATCCTGAAAGAAAAGCAGGTCCGTTTCAAAGTAGAGGATGCCTGTCCCAGGACCAGCTCAGGGAATGGACTTCAGAACAGAAAGGAGACCTATGACGAGGACCAAGGTATCAATCAAAGTTAGATAAAAAGCAAAGGTCATTTGATGGAGAACACACTGGCTGTAGAGCCAGAGTTAGCATACCTAGTATCTCAGAGCAGTGTAGGCCATGGGAACAATGGGATGGGGAGAGGGGAGGGGACTCATGAGCTGTGAAATGCAGAGGCCAGAAGCCAAGCTGACTTTGGGAAAGCACTTTAGCCTCTTTTGGGGCCCAAATAACTTTTAATTCTTCTTAATGGAACGGTAGAAACAACCACAAACCCTCAAGAAGTAGGACCTGGTGCCTAAGAGTGTAGGGTAACGTCAAAGCAAGGGTAAAGAATCACATCATACAACCACATCACCCTGGAGAGTCACTTAAGGTCTCTAGCATGTGCTGTCCTTATTTTTAAGGAGGGAGTCAATATAGAATCTTTTCCATAGGATTGGGAGATTTAAATGAGACAAGAAAAACAGAACGCCCCAGAGCCTGGAACATAGGAAAAAATCAGCAGTAGTACCTTTAAAGAAAATAACTTTTCTCCCAGGCTCAACGTAACATCTCACTTGGAGGGGGAGGAAGGAGACAAGGGAAAGGTGTGTGCTCCTGCTGTTCTCAGAAGTTCTAAGTTTCGTGACTGTCCTTGCTCTTGGCATTTCTCCTTTCTCACCTCCCTCAAACCTCCATATGTTATTAAGAGGCATGAAGCCTTTTTCCCCTTTTTGTGACAACCAAGGATTTCCTACACCCAGAGATATTTAATATTCTCCAGATGCTCAAGGCCAGGCTGCAAGTTAGCATAGCTACACCTGGATTTGGATCTAGAGACAAATTGCGACTTCATTATAGAACCAGTGAGAAGCATCCAATTTTTAAGGTTGTTAAACTTGCAAGGGCAACAGAGAACCAAATGAATGTATAATGAAGAATTACCTAACATGGGGCACAGCATCGTAGAGGCAAAACACACACACACACACACACACACACACACACACACACACACACCCCTCACACCCTGGAAAGCTATTTTATGATGATAGAAATAGATAGTTGGGGTAAGACTATTCTTTTTAGATATGATAAGCAAGACATGACATGTCAATAACTCCTTTTCTTGTCCCCTGGTGCAAAGGGTGCCGCTATTTAAAGGAGTCAGCCGCTATTTAAAAAGCTTTTCCCTACACCTGTCACCTGTGCAGGCCTCTCTGCAAGTCTAAAAGATACAAAGACTTCCTTGGTTTCTAAATACTATCCTTCCCTGGCCTGCTCATCCACTGTGTTGCTGCTGATAAACACCCACTCAGAAGACGTCTGGTCTTACAAGGCACCAGAAACAATAACCCAGTTGCCTGGGGAACCAGGGATTCATGCGGGAGGCTTGCAGGGTCCGCCTCCCGGCCAAGGTGACGCCAGAAATGGAAAGCTCAGTTGCCCTAAGCTTCTGACACACGTCGTGGATTCCTGAGCTATTTGGGGAAATCAGCAGCCACTTTAGTGTCTTTATCTGCTCGGGGAAGAAAGCTTACATATTCCACAGTTAACTGACTTCTGAGTAAGGGACTCCACCTCTTCTTTCTGGCAATACTCTGAGCTCACCATGCCACACTCACAGCCATTTTTCATCAAGAGTTCCATGTCAAAGTAGCCTCCACATCTAATGGAAAGGAGGACACCAGGTTACGTTTCACCCTGGGTAAAACCTGCTACCCAGAAATCCCAAAAGGTGCTTTAGAATTTTGCAAACAGCTTCAATAAAAAAGGAAGGATGTTAAATCGGTGTAAGATGATCCACATATCAAGGCTTTCTTCTGAAACCACAGAGTTCTGCACATGATCCCCTGCTAATTATTTCTAAGCATTCAGATATCCGGGGAGTTTTCTGTCTCCACTTGAGAGTTCACTCCTTTGCCAGGCCCTGCCACCTGCTGATGCCCCCACAGCCCAGCGGCACTGGGCAGCAGAGCAAGGGTAGTGCGGGGTATCAAATCTCCAGTTCATCGTTGTGGGGGAAGAAGGCTTGAACCCTTTCCATCAGCTTAGCTACTGTTTCTACAGAATCCAAAGATGACAGCCAGTGGACAGGACGTTTGTTTTCTTCCTTTGACTGTAATTGTCAACATGGCACCCTGTGAGTGCTGCCGTTTTGCGGACTCTGTTCATCTCAGAGGTCACGTGGACAACAGCACAGCACGCACTCACCCACCACCAGCCTCTTGCTAACAAAACCCCCTGTGCCAGTCAGCCTGGGCCGGCTGGGCCTTGATGATCAACCTGGCTGGCTGATGCCATCCACTGGGGCAGGAGAGGAGGTGCCATGATTGTGTGGGGTTTCACACTATAGACAAGAGGGATTTGGGAATGAGAAAGGAGTTGTTCTGTGCTGGGCCTCTCTTGCCATTCAAGTTCTTCCATAATAAGGATCCACAATGAACCTGCCTTCTGCCAGCCCATCGGACCCCCATGCTGTAGGACTGTTCTGTGCTGAGCCTGCAGAGGAAAAGCACCTTCAGTAGCATCTGACCCTCTGGTCGGGGCCAAAGTAAGCAAGCTGAGTCAAAACAATGCAGAGAAGCTCAAAATGGTACTTCATTCTGGCCTAGAAGAAAAGAGAACTGATATCGTCTCATCTCCAACCATCCCTATAATCTTTGGGTTGATAGGAATAGCTCTGAAAAAAAGCATTCCTGCTGGAGAAGGCTTTGTCTGTGCACTTCTAACTGGGCTGGCCAGTATAGTGAAGAACTGAGGTCTCCTCAGCTGGCTGCCTGTCTCTCTCTGAGACTCTTAGAGTTGGGAATAGATGCTCAAGGAAGTGACTTCTCACAAGAGCAGGGTTACTGATGCCTTCCTCAGATACATTCAAGATGCTCCTCCTCTTCTGTGTTCTTGTGCCCTCCTCCCTGCTGCAAGACCTGCACATGGCCAGACTGCAATGCTATTTTTTCCCTCAACTGGCGACCACGACTTCCTGTAAAGTGACTTTCTTCCCCTAGTCCTCTACTAAGTTACAACAATATCCAACCATCTGTGATGCTTGTCCATCTTCACTAAAGCAAAATATAGTATTTTATGTCAGTGACAGTTCATTACTATATGCTAGAGATTTTCTTATGACTTTACATGTATTAATCTATTTAATTCCCACAATAACCTTCTAAATTTGTATTATTACCCTCTTCATTTTAAAAATGAGGAAAACTGATTTTCAGAGAGGTTACAGAATTTGACAAGATCATATAACTAATATGTATTACAGCCAGGATCTAAAACTGGGTGGTTCATTCCATAGCCCATTCTCTTAACCATTAAATTCTTTACTTGGCACAGAATCCTGCCCACTGGGTCTCTCAACTTTTCACCCAACCTCTGTGCCAAAGAGAGCCTCCATTCATCATCTTCATCATCTTATACAACAAACCATGCCCACATTCACCCCTTCTCCCATCTGGCCTGTTCTGTCTTCCCTTATTTGAATTTTACCATTTCTCAAAAAACTGGCTCAAGTCCACCCAAGTCTACAACATTCTCTAAGGGACCCATGCCTACCCGCGTCCCTTTGCCCCCAGGCACACAATCGCAGCCACTGTGTGCTGGCCCCTGTTTGCTATAACTATGTGCTATCTTGTTATCAGAGACTATGAGTCATTGAAGAAAAAGAAAACTGCCTTATATTATTTTGTATCCTTCGCAAAATCTTGCCAATATGAGAAACATAACAAATAGTCAATTGAATTAGATCAGTATAGTCTGGGGCTCCAGAGAACATTCTAAACCTCACGTCTTAAACTCTGTAAGAGAGAATGAACAGGCCACCGCACTCTCCCTCACACACAGCTGTGTCAGACCACATGCACCTCTGTTCCCTAGAATCTTCAGTGTTCTGTGTGTAGCTGGGAAAAATGGTTTTCTTTTCTAACTCTGAAGAATACCCAGGTGTTCCTATAAATGCTGCCTTTGTTTATGTGACAGTGAAGACTCTGTGACTTCAAATAGGACATCATTTCCCCTTGTCTGCTGGCTCTGGGTGTATGAGAAACAGAAAATGAGAATCATCATCCAAATGCCAATGAGTATCATTTTACTCTCAGATAATCCAGATGCACACAGTGTGTTCCTGGCCAATTCTAGCTATCAAAAATGCACTTCTCAGTTTCCTTAGCCTACCCATCCTAGAGTAGATAAGGAAGAGATGGCTAAGTGGTACATGCTGGGATTAGCTTCACCCTGGGCCCACTGACAGTCTCCAGATGCTCAACATTTCTCCCTAGCCCTCATCTATTTTCCCT
>PITA01033046.1:0-13219 GCA_004023965.1 Spilogale gracilis | reverse complement strand
TGGGAAATTTTCATCCATGATTTGTTCAACAATATTTTCTAGGTTTCTCTCTCTCTCAATTCCTTCAGGGATTCCAATAATTCTGATATTGGAGCGTTTCATGGCATCATTCATTTCCCTTATTCTGTTTTCTTGGGATTTTAGTTGTTTGCTCCAAGACTTCTCTTGCTCCTCCTTCCTATTCCGTGAGTCTTCTAGATCACTGATACGATCTTCAGCTTTACTTACTCTGGCTGTTAGCATATTTAAATTAGATTGCATCTCATCTAAAGCCTTTCTAACCTCAGCTTTCACTTCTGTTACTATGGCTTCCACTTTGAGACTAATGTTCTTTTCTAAATTGACTATTGCTTGGACTATTGCTGCCCTGAATTCCATATCTGTCATATTGTTTATGTTCATTTCCATTAATTCTGTGGCCGAGGTTGCAGTCTCAGGGTTCTCCTTCTGTTGGGCGTTCCTTCTCCACGTCATTGTGGCGAGGAGTGGTTGAGGGGGTGTATGACTAAATATATCAGCCACAATCTAGGTGGATTGGTCGTTGGAGGGTTTTGGAGCAACCAGATTTCACCACTTTTTGCCGATGTTCTTTGTCTCTCGTGGCGGTCCAGAAGTGGGAAATATCACATTTCAGGCTGGTTTCATGGGTGTTCTCGGTGGTCTTGTAGTGTTTTTTTTGCTGGAATTCAGCTCTCTTCAGGGAACTCCCCGAAATGCAGTCATCTGGCCTTCCACCATCTTGACTCTTAAAAGACTGTCTCTTTAACAAATGTTGAGAATTCTGGACTAAAACATGCTAAAGGAAGAAATTGGACTTATACAATACACAAAAATAAAATCCAAATGTATGAAAGACATAAATGTGAGACAGGAGACCATCAAAATCCTAGAGAACACAAGCAGCAACCTGTTTGATATTTGCCATAGTAAATTTTCACTATATACATCTCTAGAGGCAAGGTAAACAGGAGCAAAAATTAGCTATTGAGATTTTAACAATATAAAATTTTCTGCACAACAGAGGAAACAATCACCAAAACTAAAAGGCAAATTTTGGAATGGGAGAAGGTATTTGCAAGTGACATATCTGATAAAAGGTTAGTATCAAAAATATATAAAAAACTTAACTTGACACCCCAAAAAACAAATAATCCAGTTAAGAATTTGGCATAAGATAGGAGGTCTGGGTCATTCAGTCAGCTGACTGTCTGAGTCTTCATTTCAGTCAGCTCAGGTCACGATCTCAGAGTTGTGGGATTGAGCCAACATTAGGCTCCATGCTCAGAAGGAAGTCTATTTGGCATTCTTTCTCTCCCTCTTCCTCTGTCCCTAACCCTAAACTAAATTAAATCCCTTAATTAATTAATTAATTAATTAATTAATTAAAGAAGTTGATAGAAGACATGAATATGTATTTTCCAAAAAATACATCTATATGATCAACAGACACATGAAGAGAGGTTCAAAATCATTCATCAGGGAAATACAAACCAGAACAAGGAGATATTGACTCACACATGTCAGAATGGCTGAAATTAACAATAGAGGAAAAAAATTGCTGGTGACGATGGGGAGAAAATGAAGCCCTGTTGCACTGTTGGTGGGAATGCAAACTAGTGTAGCCACTCTGGAAAACTGTATGGATGTTTAATTTAATTTAAAATAGAACAATCCTACTATTCAGCAATTTCACTATTAGGTATTTACATAAAAGATAAAAATATACTGATTTGAAGGGACACATGCAACCTGATGTTTATAGCAGCATTATCAACAATAGTTGAATTATGGAAAGAGCCTAAATACCCATTGATTGGTGAATGGATAATAAATTATCCATTATTATATGGTTGCAATGACATGGATGGAAGTAGAGTTTATTATGTTAAGTGACATAAGTCAGTTAGAGAATGACAAATATAATTTCACTCATATATAGAATTTAAGAAACAAAACAGATAAACATAGGGGAGAAAAAGAGAGGCAAACCAAAAAACAGACTCAGCTATAGAGAACAAACTGAGGGCAGGTGGACGGGTTAAATGTGTGATGTGTATTTGTGGGCACTTGTGATGAAGTGATGCACAAGAGGGCACTTGTGATGAACACTGGTTGTTGAATCTAAGTGATGAATCACTAAATTCTACTCCTGAAACTAATATTATATTGTATGTTACCTAACTGAAATTAATACAAAAGCTTGCAAAAAAGGGGGGGGGGAGAAAGAGAAAAAAAAGTAAAGGGTAGACAAGTAGATATTGGCAAAGAATAGCTCAGAGGCTTATTTCCTCATCATCCAAGGTTTAAATTGGAGATGGTAAAGAGGTTTCAGATGAAAGAGGATGGCTCATCAAGCCAGACCCTGAACATTGATTATTTTAGGTAAATAAATCTACTGGCAGAATTCTGGAAAAACTGCATTTGAAAAGCATAACAAACCAATTTGCACATGATTTACTTTCACATTGATTGAGACATTCAAGGGGGAAAAACTGTTATGAAAATAATTGAAAAATAGTACATATTATTAAATTCCACCTTAAATGTTACTATTTTAGCCAATGTTTTAATTCATAGTCTATGATATGACTCATCTTTTTCCCCTAGGAATTAAGTACACAATCTCACAAACCATCTATATTAGTAAAATGAAATGGTGATCTTACTTAATGTAATTAGACAGTGGTAGAGATACTCTTTCAACATGCTGAAACTTATAAAAATTGTATCTTTCATTTATTGAGGTTATTCTTTACTTAGGGTTCACTTTTCAATCTGCTCATACTTCTCAGAATCAAAAAACGTTATGCAATATGATCTGCTTTTAATAAAATTTATTTTTCCTAATAAGTGTCTCAGTTTTAACTTAGATTAGAGGTATGCAAAAAAAATGAAAACATGAATCTAACTTACTAGAACAGACGGAGAGTTGAAAGAGAATATTGTTATTTACAAAAAACTGGGTCTAAATCATGTAAAATCTTTGCTCTTAGTTATGTTTTTATGACTGGATGGATTATATTAAATTCTAAATTATTTATGTGAAGTGGAAAGGTTATTGACATTTCAAGATAAATGTAATACCTTATTCTTGCTCCAGAAAATTGACTTTCTTTTTCTTTTTCTTTTTCTTTTTACATGTCCAGTATATAAGCAAACAAGCAGAGAAAGAGACCAAAAAACAAACAAATAAAGTGAAGCTAGAGTGACAGTGTCCTATATCTTTATATTACTGTCTCTGTAAAGAAATTTTTCAAAGTGAAATAATGAGGTGAGTATTGGCTGGAAATGAGAATTTTATTCTAATATACAAATACTTCCAGAAGAAGAGTTAAGATGGCAGAGTAATAGGAGGTTCTTATTTTTGCCATGTCCCTCCAACACAGACAGATAAATATCAAATCACTGAGAGAATAAACTGCACAACTGAAGGTAGAAAAAAATCACATCCTGGAAGCTCAAATGGATTTAGTAAGCAGGATAGCATCCTCACTAGAGGCTTGAACTGCTTAAACCAAGCCCCTCCCCTCTGTGATAGCCACTAGACTTTATTACAAAGACAAGTGTGCCAGAGAGTCAGAGCAGCAGCAGGCTGCTTGCCAAGAAAACAAGAACAAATGCCCTACAGGTGCCAGGTCTATTGATGAGAGAGTAGTACAAAGCTCTAGGGAAAATAGGACCAGGACCAGGCTTTTCTAACACACACACACACACACACACACACACACACACACACACAAACAGAGACCTAAGCAAAATGCCAAGATAGAAGAATTCATCCCAAATGAAAGAACAAGAGGTCATGGCCAGGGAGCTAATCAAAAACAGATATAAGTAATATGCCTGAACCAAGTGTTAAAACAACCATTATGGATGCTAGCTGGATGTCAGGGATAGTGTGTGATCCACCCCTCCCGCCATGCCCAAGCCACCAGAAACTTTGGTGGAGGTACCCGTGAATGTGAATGGAAGTCCCTCCGTGCTTTCCCTGCCAAGAATCCAGAAAGCCTTGCCAGGGCAATGTGTCCTTTGTGTCCCTGGGACGTGTGTTTAGGGCAAGCACTTATCCAAGACACATTGTTCCATTTAATCCTTCTTCTGGCAATCATATCTCTGTATCTCTTATCTGTATTCCTTGATCCCTCTGCCTCAATGGTCTCAGCTTCTGTGAGTTTAAGCAATCGCTCTGTACCCTGCAGTAACAATACTAATCCTGTCTCTAGGGTGGGTGCAAAAACGTTAAAGATTTAACTGCACCACCCAACTTCCTCACTTTGGAATAATAAAAGACTAGGACCCTTGACAGTAAAGTGAGACAAAGGCAGAGATAGAGGCAAATGAAAAGGCAGAGACAAAGGCAGAGCAAAAGGCAGAGAGCCTGCGAAGCTAGAAGCAGAGAAACAGAGAGCAAGAGAGACAGAAACAGAGAAAAAGGAGAGCCAAGAGACAGAAGCAGAGCCAGAGAGCCTGAGAAGTGAGAGAGCCCAGAGAGCCAGAGAGCCCAGAGGCCAGAGCTCAGAGACCAGAGAGGCAGAGTGAGAGAGCCAGAGCCTGAGCCTGAGCCTGCTTCATAGGTCTCTCCTGACTGACCTTGGGTCTGTCAGCTTGCATCAGATCTCCGTGTCTGTGTTATTTCACCTGCCAGACATCCCGTGGTTCAGGATCCACATCTCTGCTGAGGCTGGTCCTGGCAGCTGGACTTGAGAAAAGCATACAAGCCACAAGGGAGTCTCTTATCACTATAGATAAAAGACATAAAATCTAGTCATGCTGAAATAAAAAACACTATAGCTAAGATGCAAAACTGACTGGTTGTAATGAAAACAAGGATAGAAGAAACACAGGAACAAATAATTGATATTGAAGATAAACTTAGAGAAATAATGAAGCTGAAACAATAGGGAAAGAAAAATATTAGGTCATGAATGTAGACTTAGGAAACTGAGCAATTCCATAAAGTGTAATAATATTCATATCATAGAAGTCCCAGAAGAAGAAAAGAGGAAAAAGTCAGAAGGTCTATTTGAACAAATTATAGATTAACATTTCCATAATGTGGGGGAGAAAACAGATATCCAAATCCAGGAAGCACAGAGAAGTTCCATCAACATTAATAAAAGCTGGCGAACACCAGAATATGTTGTAGTAAAATTTGCAAGCTACAGAAAATAGAAAATAATAATAAAAGCAGCAAGGGAAATCCTTAATGTAAAAGGGAAAACAAATCAGGTTGCCAGTAGATCTATTGCCAGAAACAAGGCAGGACAGAAGGGACTGACGTGATATATTCAACATACTGAATAGGAAAAGGATATGCAGGCAAAGACACTTTAATCAGCAAGACTGTTATTCAGAATAGAAAGATACATAAATATTTTCCCAGACAAACAAAAATTAAAGGAATTGTTGATGACTCAACAAGCTCTGCAAGAAATATAAAAGGGGACTCTGAATGGAAAAAAAAATACCAAAAACATCAAAGATTAGAAAGGCATAGACAAAATCTCCAGAAACACTGACTTTACAGGAAATACAATTGAACTAAATTCATATCTATCAGAAATCACTCTGAATGTAAATGGACTAAGTGCTTCAATAAAAAGACATAGAGTGGGCACCTGGGTGGCTCAGTGGGTTAAGGCCTCTGCCTTCAGCTCGGGTCATGATCTCAGGGTCCTGGGATTGAGGTCCACATCAGGCTCTCTGCTCGGCAGGGAGCCTGCTTCCTTCTCTCCCTCTGCCTGCCTTTCTGCCTATTTGTGATCTCTCTCTGTGTCAAAAAAAAGACATAGAGTAACAGAATAAAAAAATCATTATTATGCCTACAAGAGACTCATTTTTTACTTAGAGACTCCTCCATATTGAAAGTGAGGGGTTGGAGAACCATCTTTCAAGCAAATGGATGTCAAAAGAAAGCCAGAGTAGCCACACTTATATCAGACAAACTAGATTTTAAAACAAAAAATGAAACAAGTGATGAAGAATGTCATTATATCATAATAAAGGGGTCTACCCAACAAGAAGATTTAACAATTTGAAGTATTTATTCCTCTAATTTGGGAGCAGCCAAATATACAAATTAATTAATAACACAAAAAAAAAACTCATTGGTTTAAAATAATAGTAGGACAGTTTAACACCCCACTTTCAGCAATGGGAAAATCAGCTAAGCAGAAAATCAACAAGGAAACAAAGGCTTTGAATGGCACACTGGACCAGAAGATCTTAACAGGTATATTCAGAACATTTCATCCTAAAGCAGCAGTACACACATTCTTTTTCAGTGCACATGAAACATTCTCCATAATATATGACATAATGAGTCACAAAACAGTCCCTGTAACAAATACAAAATTATTGAGATCATACTAATCATATTTTCAGACCACAACACTATAAAAGTTGAAGTCAATCACAAGAAAAACTTTGGAAAGACCTTCAAATACTTGGAGGATAAAGAACATCCTACTAAAGATTGAATGGGTTAACCAGGAAACTAAAGAAGAAATAAAAAAATACATGGAAATTAATGAAAACGAAAATATGACAGCCCAGAAAATTTGAGATGCAGCAGCAGCAATCATAAGAGGGAAGTATATAGCAACACACACCTACCTCAAAAAGCAAGGAAAATCTCAAATACATAAACTAAACTTACACCAAATGGAGCTAGATAAGGAACAGCAAATAAAACCTAAATCCAGAAGAATATGAGAAATAATAGAGATTAGAGCAGAAATAAATTATATAGAAACAAAAAAAATGCAGAAGAACAGGTCAACGAAACTAAGAGGTGGATTCTTTGAGAGAATTAATAAAACTGATAATACCCTAGGCAGACTTATGAAAAGAGAAAGGATCCAAATAATTAAATGACAGAGAAAAGATCATAACTAACACCATAGATAGGAGCAATTAAAATAGAAAATTATGAAAAAATTGTGTGATAACAAATTTGACAACCTGGAAGAAATGAATAAATTCCAAACTACCAAAACTGACACAGAAAGAAATAGAAAATTTGAACATATCATAACCAGCAAAGAACTTGAATCACTAACCAAAATTCTTCCAACAACAAAAAAAGATCAGGGCTAGATGGCTTATAGGGGAATGCTATCAGAAACTTAAGAAGAGTTAATACATATTCTTTCCAAACTGTTCCAAAAAATAGAAATGGAAGGAAAACTTCCAAACTCATTCTCCAAAGCCAGTATTACCTTGATTCCAAAACCAAAGACCCTACTATAAAGGAGAATTAAAAGCTAATACCCCAGATGAACAAGGGTACAAAACTTCTCAACAAGATACTAGAAAATCAAATACAGTAGTACATTAAAAAATCATTCACCATCAAGTGGTATGTATTCCTGAGCTCCAGAGGTAGTTCAATATTAAAAAAAATCAATACACATGAGATACCACATTTATAAATGAAAGGATAAGAACCATATAATCCTCTCAATAGATACAGAGAAATTACTTGACAAAGTACAATATCCATTCTTGTTAAAAGCCCTCAAAAATGTATGTTTAGAGGGAACATGGGAACATACCTCAACAACATAAAGATATTTATGGCAGTTGTGTAGCTAATATCATCCTCAATTGGGGAAAAAATGAGATCTTTTCCTCTAAGGTCATGAAAAAGACACCAATGTACACTCTCACCATTGTTTTTTAACATTGTACTGGAAGTCCTAGCCTTAGCAATCAGGAAACAGAAAGAAATAAATGGCAGCCAAAATTGGCTAGAAGTCAATCTTCCACTATGCACAGATGACATGGTGCTCTGTGTTGAAAACCCAAAAGACTTCACCTAAAAATTTCTACAACTGGTACATGAACCTCTGCAAAATCCCAGGATATAAAATCAACCTATAGACTATGGACTCTGAGAAACAAACAGGATTTTAGAGGGAAAAGGGATAGGGGATGGGTTAGCTCAGTGATGGATATTAAAGAGGGCACATAGTAAGGAGGGCACATAGTGCATGGAGCCTTGGGTGTTATTTGCAAACAATGAATTATGTAAAATTATATCAAAAACTAATGGTGTACTATATGGTAACTAACATAATAAAAAGATCAACATATAGAAATCAGTTGAATTTCTAAACATCAATAATGAAGCAGCAGAAAGAGAAATTAAAGAAGTGATTCTATTTACCTTTGTACTAAAAAATATAAGGTACTAAGGAAGAAACCTAACCAAAGATATAAAAGATATGTACTCTCAAAACTACAGAACAATGGTGAAAGAAATTGAAGATGACACAAAGAAATGGAAAAACATTACATGCTCATGAATTGGGAAAACAAATATTGTTAAAATATCTTCACAACACAAAAGAATCTACACATTTCTGCAATTCCTATCAAAATACCACCAACATTTTTCACAGAGCTAGAACTAACAATCCTAAAATTTGTATGGAACAAGAATAGACTTCAAAGAGCCAAAACAATATTCAAAAAGAAAAGCAAAGCCAGAGGCAACATGATCCCAGATTTCAAGATGTATTACAAAGCTGTAGTAATCAAGACAGTGTGATACTGGCACAAAAGACAGAAACATTGATTAATAGAACAGAGTAGAAAATCCAGAAATAAACAAACAGCTATATGGTCAACTAATATTTGACAAAGAAGGAAAGAATAGTCAATGGGAAAAAAAGCAATCTCAACAAATAGTATTGGGAAAACTGGACAACAACATATAAAAAAATGAAACTGGACCACTTTAATACACAAAAAATAAACTTGAAATGGATGAAAGACCTAAACATGAGATGGGAAACCATCAAAATCCTAGAAGAAAACACAGGAAACAACCTCTGACCTCAGCCACAGCAAGTTCTTGCTAGATGTGTCTCCAAAGTCATGGGAAACAAAAGCAAAAATGAACTGTTTGGACTTCCTCAACCTTTGGAATGAGAGAAGATATTTGCAAGTGACATATTTGATAAAGAGAACCCAAAATATGTAAAGAACTCTTCAAAATAAACACCTAAAAAACAAATAATCCAGTTAAAATTGGGCAAAAGATATGAATATACATTTTTGCAAAGAAGACATCCAGATGGCCAACAGACATATGAGGAGATGCTCAACATCATGCAGCATTAGAAAAATCCAAATCAAAACTACAATGAGATACTACCTCATGTCTGCCAGAGTGGCTAAAATTAACCACTTATTTGTTGGCAAGGATGCAGAGAAAGGAGAACCCTCTTAAACTATTGGTGGGAATACAAACTGTAGCAGACACTCTGGAGGTTCCTTAAAAAGTTAAAAATAGAACTACCTTATGACCCAGCAATTGCACTATTAGATATTCACCCAAAAGTTGTAAAAATACAGATTCAAAGGGGCACATGCAGCCAGATTATTATAGTAGCATTATCAACAATAGCCGAGTTATGGCAGAAGCCCAAATGTTCCAAATGTTCATTGATTGATGATGAATAGATAAAGAATATATATATTATATATAATATATATAATATGATACACACACAACAATATTACCTAGCTATCAGAAGGAATGAAATCTTGCAATTTGTGGTGACATAGATAGAGCTAGAGTGTATTATGCTAAGTGAAATAAGTAAGAGAAAGACAAACACCGTATGATTTCACTCATATGTGGAATTTAGGAAACAAAACAGATGAACATAGGGGAAGGGAAAAATGGAGAAGCAAACAGACTCTTAACTATAGAGGACAAACTGAGGACTGATGGAGTAGAGGTGGGCAAGAGATGGGCTATATGTGTGATGGCATTTGTTGTGTTTAGCACTAGGTGTTATATGTAAGTGACAAATCACTAGATTCTACTCTTAAAATCAATATTACACTACATGTAAACTAATTTGAATTCAAATAAAAATTTGAAAGTAAAATTAAAAACCCTTCCAAACTCATCAGATATTAATTATCTCTGACCCTAAAAAAATAAGCTCTTTTTTTTTTTAACCTCTCTGGGGTTAAGAGCACAACTTTGGAGTCAGGACTCCTGAGCTGAAATCTTATGTCCAACATTTGTGGTAGATTGATTCTTGAAAA
Source organism: Spilogale gracilis (assembly GCA_004023965.1). NCBI lineage: Eukaryota > Metazoa > Chordata > Mammalia > Carnivora > Mephitidae > Spilogale > Spilogale gracilis. The sequence continues at coordinate 3,151 of PITA01033046.1, read as the reverse complement.
TGTCACATTACCTTCTAAGTCCTGTGGTGCAATTCCTTTATTTATAACATTAGAATATTGGGGCACCTGGGTGGCTCAGTTAAGCTTCTGCCTTCAGTTCAGGTCATAATCCCTGAGTGCTGGGATGGAGCCCTGCATCAGGCTCCCTGCTCTGCAGGGAGACTACTTTTCTCTTTCCCTCTGCCCCTCCCCCTGCTTGTGCTGTTCTTCCTCTCCCTCTCCCTCTCAAATAAATAAATAATCTAAAAAAAAGTTTAGAATATTAAGAGTATCTATCTCCATAAATGGTGTCCATAAGATTTCAGCTCAGGAGTCCTGATTCCAGAGCTTGTACCATTAACCTGTGTGAGGTTTTTTAAAAAGTAAATGAAATAATGTATGTACAGCACATTATCAGGCATATAGAATATTCAGTATATTTTGCCTATCACTTTTTTTCTCTTAAATATAAGTGAATAAATGTATTATTATTGATATCAGCTTTGACTTATTTTTAATAATAATTTTAGACCACAATCAGACTTTTCTCTTGTGCCATTTTCCAAGCTGAGGTGAACAAATTTTAACCCAGTGAGACTTGGCTTCTTTCTATTGAGGACAAAGAATTAGTACGTGACCAAGTTTTACTTTTTTTTTTCTAGTCTAGCTTATTTAATCACATATTTTCATATGCATATTTCAATTTAAGAAACACATACTCAGAATCTATTAAAGGTAATACACCATGTTAGATAGAAGCAAGGAAGAGGAATGGTAGGGACTCTGACTATAATGAGAATAAAAACTGTGGTGGTAGGAAAGCAACTACTATTCAGAATAGATGTAAAGAAGCACTGCCACAGAAGACAAACTGCATGGGACAGAACACACATATTTTTTGTTTGTTTGTTTGTTTGTTTTTGGATTTTTTTCCTTTTTATTGTTATTTAATTTTTTTCCCAGTGTCCCAACATTCATTCCCCATTCCCCACACCCAGTGTTCCACGCTTTAGGTGTCCCCACTACCCACCACCAGGCTCTCCCATCCCTCCACCCCCCTTCCTCCAAGTCCCTCAGTTTGTTTCTGTGTCCAAAGTCTCTGTTGTTTCATTTCTTTCCCTGGATTACCCTAGTTCCCCTTTACTTTCCTTCTCCGACTGTCCTCCAGGTTACCCCTCATGCACCGCAAGTAAGTGAAACCATGTGATACTTGACTTTCTCTTCTTGGCTTATTTCACTCAGCATAATATCTTCCACTCCAGTCTATCTTACTCCAAAAGTTGGATATTCATCCTTTCTGATGGAGCCATAGTATTCCATTGTATATATGTACCACATCTTCTTTATCCATTCATCTGTTGATGGGCACCTTGGCTCTTTCCACAGTTTGGCGATTGTGGCCATTGCTGCAATGAATATTGGTGTATATATGGCCCTTCTTTTCACTAAATCTGTATCACTGGGGTAAATTCCCAGAGGTGCACTTGCAGGGTCATAGGGTAGCTCTATTTTCAATTTTTTAAGGAATCTCCACACTGTTTTCCAAAATGGCTGCACCAGTTTACATTCCCACCAACAGTGTAAGAGGGTTCCCCTTTCTCCACAGCCTCTCCAACACTTGTTGTTTCCTGTCTTGCTAATTTTGGCCATTCTGAATGCTATAAGGTGGTATCTCAGTGTGGTTTTGATTTGAATTTCCCTGATAGCTAGTGACGCTGAACATTTTTTCATGTGTCTGTTAGCCATTTGTACATCTTCTAAGGAGAAGTGCCTCTTCATGTCTCTTGCCCATTTTTTGATGTGTTCATCTTCTTTTTGGGTGTTGAGTTTGAGTAGTTATTTATAGATCTTGGATACCATCCCTTTGTCTGTAGTGTCATTTGCAAATATTTTCTCCCATTCTGTGGGTTGCCTCTTTGTTTTGTTGACTGTTTCCTTTGCTGTACAGAAGCTTTTTATTTTGATGAAGTCCCAGAAGTTCATTTTCGCTTTTGTCTCCTTTGCCTTTGGAGACGTGTCTAGAAAGAAGTTGCTGTGGCCGATGTCAAAGAGGTTACTGCCTATGTTATCTTCCAGGATTTTGATGGATTCCTGCCTCAGGTTGAGGTCTTTCATCCATTTCAAGTTTGCCTTTGTGTGTGGTGTAAGAGAATGGTCTGGTTTCATTCTTCTATATGTAGCTGTCCAATTTTCCCAGCACGATTTATTGAGGAGACTGTCTTTTTTCCACTGGATATTTTTTCCTTCTTTGTCAAAGATGATTTGACCATAGATTTGTGGGTCCATATGTGGGCTCTCCACTCTGTTCCATTGGTCTATTTCTCTGTTTTTGTGCCAATACCATGCTGTCTTGGTAATCGCAGCTTTGTTATAATGCCTGAAGTCAGGTAATGAGATGCCCCCAGCTTTGCTTTTCTTCTTCAGCAATTCCTTAGCGATTTGGGGTCTTTTTTGGTTCCATATAAATTTGAGGATTTTTTGTTCCAACGCTTTGAAGAATGTTGGTGGAATTTTGATCAGAATGGCATTGAAAGTGTAGATTTCTCTGGGTAGTATAGACATTTTGACAATGTTTATTCTTCTGATCCATGAGCATGGAATGCTCTTCCATCTTTTTGTGTCTTCTTCAATTTCTTTCATGAGTGTTCTATAGTTCCTCGAGTACAGATCCTTGACTTCTTTGGTTAGGTTTACTGCTAAGTATCTTATAGTTTTTGGTGCTATAGTAAACGGAATCGATTCTCAGATTTCCCTTTCTTTTTTTGGTGTTAGTGTATATGAATGCAACTGATTTCTGTGCATTGATTTTGTATCCTGCCACATTACCAAATTGTTGTATGAGTTCTAGTAGTTTGGGGGTAGAGTCTTTTGGGTTTTCCACATAGAGTACCATGTCATCTGCAAAGAGAGAGAGTTTGACTTCCTCTTTGCCAAGCTGGATACCTTTTATTTCTTTCTGTTGTCTGATTGCTTTTGCTAGGACTTCTAACACTATGTTGACCAGTAGTGGTGAGAGTGGGCATCCCTGCCTTGTTCCTGATCTCAGAGGAAAGGCTGTCAGTTTTTCCCCATTGAGGATGATATTCGCTGTGGGTTTTTCGTAGATAGATTTTATGAGGTTGAGAAATGTTCCCTCTATCCCTATACTTTGGAGAGTTTTGATCAGGAACGG